>JZKD02S0216735.1:0-14839 GCA_000966675.3 Picea glauca
CAGAAATGTGATTCATGATGGGAGAATGAACACATATACCCTGGAGAAGAATGGGAGAACCCATATGTTTCTTCCGATAAAGGATAAGGAGGTGAAGCCGGAAGTGAGCAACACAATACTTCTCATGAGTGGGAAGGATCTTCTTACGGAGTTGGAGAAGAAGAATATCCTGTGAGAGCGGTCATGCTCCGAGGAGTGCAGTTGCGTCAGATTGGTATCAGATCCACTTTACCTCTTCTTTGTGGTTAGAAAGCCGATGATTGTTCTGACTAGCACAAGAGTGGACGACTTGCCAGATGAGATTCAGGAACTGCTGGAAGAGTTCGCTGACATCATAGTGGACGAATTACCTCATTCGTTGCCACCGATGAGAAGTGTGAGTCATCATATTGATCTCATACCAGGAGCCATTTTACCAAACAAAGCTGCATATAGATTGATGCCGCAAGAAAATGAAGAAGTTAAGAAGCAGGTCCAGGATTTGTTGGACAAAGGATTGGTCAGAGAAAGTTTGAGTCCATGTGATATTCCAACAGTGCTCAGTCCAAAGAAAGATGGAGGTTGGAGAATGTGTACCGATTCAAGAGTGATCAATAAGATAACCATCAGGTATAGGTTCCCATTGACGAGAATGGATGATTTAATGGATTGCCTGAGTGGGGCAAAGTATTTTTCAAAGATTGATTTGAAAAGAGGGTATCATTAGATTCACATGAGAGAAGGCAATGAGTGGAAAACAACATTCAAGAAAAATGAAGGTTTGTATGAATGGCTAATCATGCCGTTTGTCTTGAAGAATGCATCGAGTACCTTTATGAGGCTGATGAATGAAGTCCTGAGGGAATTCATCGGCAAATTTGTCATCGTGTATCTAGATGACAAACTGATTTACAATAAAATAGAGGCAGAACACTTGAAGCATTTGGCTACAGTGATGAAGAAGCTACAGCATGAGAAGCTTTTGATTAATATGGGGAAGTCCTCATTCATGAAGACAGATCTCATTTACTTGGGTTTTTTTATTTCAGCAAATGAGTTGAGAATGGATCTGGAGAAGGTAGAAGTAATCAAGAATTGGCCAGCACTGAGAAATATTTTCAAGGTGAGAAGCTTACATGGTTTAGCTAGTTTCTACTGGAAGTTCATCAGAAATTTTAGTGGAATTAGCGCAGTGATTATGGATACCGTGAATAAATGACATAAGTCTTTTCATTGGACAACAGAGGCTGAGAAGAGCTTCAATCTGTTGAAGCGGAAGATCACAGAACAACCGGTTTTGGTGTTGTCGGATTTCTTGAAGACATTTCAAGTGAAATGTGACGCAAGTGGGTTTGCCATTGGAGCGGTCTTGAGTCAGGAAGAAATACCAGTTGCATATTCCAGCGAGAAGCTCGATGAGGCAAAATTGAAATACTCCACGTATGATAAAGAATTTTATGCTATCATATAGGCGTTGAAAAAGTGGAGGAATTACTTGATCCCGACAGAATTTGTTTTGTACAGTGATAATCATGCATTGCAGTTTGTGACTCAATAGGAGAAGTTGAATCAGAAACATGCCAAATGGGTAGAGTATATGTAGAGTTTCACATTTGTGATTAAGCATATTTTGGGTACTGCTAACAAAGTGGCTGATTCTTTGAGCAGGAAGTGTTTGTTGCTGCAGGAGTTCCAAGTCAAGACATTGGGTTTTGAAAATCTCAGGGACATGTACGTAGGAGATGCAGACTTTGGAGAAGCGTATGAAGCAAATGAGAATCCAGTTCTCAGGGATAGAAGTCCTTGGATAGACTACCTGATCCAAGAGGGATTGTTGTTCAGAAACAATCAACTGCGTATTCCAAAATGCTCCATGAGGGAGAACCTATTAAAGGAGAAGCACAATGGTGGATTAGCAGGACATTTTGGCCATGATAAAACATTCGTGAAGATGAGTGAATCATATTTTTGGCCAGGCATGTGAGAAGATGTCAAGCGATTTGTTGATAGGTGCAGAATTTTCCAACATTCGAAGGGGAGAAAGAAGAATGCAGGTTTTTATCAGCCATTACCCATACCAGAGAGGCCATGGGAGGCGATAAGCATGGATTTCGTATTGGGGTTGCTGAGGACACAGAGAGGATTTGATTCCGTCTTTTTAGTAGTGGATAGGTTTTCTAAAATGGCACATTTTATCCCATGATGAGATGCACATTGCAAATTTGTTTTTCAAGGAGGTCATTCGACTTCATGGATTGTCGAAAAGCATAGTTTCATACAAGGACACCAAATTCATAGAGCATTTTTGGAGGACGCTATGGAAAAATCTAGGAACTAATATGGTGTTTAGTTTTTATTATCATCCTCGGATGGATGGATAGACAGAGGTGTCCAACAGGAGTCTGGGAGACTTGTTGAGAATCTTGGTGATAGAGCACCATAGCAGTTGGGACCACATATTACCACAGGCAAAGTTTGCATACAACGATTTAGTGAACAAGAGTATAGGCCAAAGTCCATTTCAAGTTGTTTATGGCACCCAACCGAGAGGAGTTTCTGAGTTAAGGGATTCAGAACAGGCTGCTACTAGCAGTGCTAGTGCAGAAGAATTCGTTGAGGCGATGAAGGAACTTCATAGCAGGGTGAAGGAGCGACTACAAGATTCAAGCCAGGAATACAAGCACAGAGAAAATCAACATCGGAGACAACTTTAGTTTGAAGTTGGCGATCTAATTCTAGCACATTTGAGGAAGGAAAGGTTCTCGAGGGGAACATACAATAAGCTGAAGATGAAGAAAATCGGGCCATGCAGAGTCCTGAAGAAATTCGGAGAAAATGCTTATGAGATTGAGTTGCCGGAGAACATCGGAATATCTATGATATTCAATATTGTAGATTTATACCCATATAGGGCAGGAGAAGCAGACACTGCAACTGAGCAACCAGTGATCCACTAGATGAAGAAGATGTCGATCATAGAAAAGTCGCAGATGGAGTGCATACTAGACAAGAGAGTGGGTAAGAAGACCCAAAGAAAGGAATACTTCGAGTATCTGATCAAATGTAAGGGCCACCCAGTGGAATATTCCAGCTGGGAAACTGAAGAAGAGATACAAAAGCATGGACAGACCATGCAGGAGCTCATGGACAGGAGCCCATGAAATTTTTCAAGGCGAGGAGTATGATGCAGGAGCATCGCCAACTCATCAAGCGAGCCAACGCGAAGCGGAGGACAGCTGGACAAGCTGACACAAATTTTTGAAAATGATTTTACCTTTGTTGCACGATCTTAAATGAGTCATTTAAGATATGGTGAACTTGTATATTGTAATGGACATTGAGCGGATAGCTCTCGTCCTTTAGTATATAGACGACATTTAATTTAGTTAATGCTGGTAGATAGGAATTTAATTGTAGATTTGATAGCTTTAGATTCCAAGAGGGAAAACGGATATAGACACTCTCATTTATATGATTGTAACATTAAGAAGCACCAACAGGAGCAGGAAGAGGAGATCAGGTAGAGAATTGTATGAAGAACACCCATGTACAGATATTGAATTAATAGAAGAAAGATTTGATTCAATTTCATGGTTATGTGTTGTTTCTCTGTGTGTTGATGTTGATATTCTTATGAATGTTTATTTCCTGTCATATACTTTCTTTTATATGTTGTGTATGTGATTTCATGGTTGAGTTGAAGTCTGAGAGGGTGAGTGAATGAGTTTCAATTGTTTCTCTAACTGAGCCAGGGGATTCTTGCAAGGTGTGCAGTTGAATTGTCCGCAAGGAGTGCGTTGACAGAAGGGTTCAATTAGAGATAGATTTTGTTCTCATTTCTTCGAAGGTGCAATTAGGCATAGTGCCATGCAAGGAGTGCGCAGGCCAAGTGAAATTCTCAGAGTTGATATTCTGAGAAAAGTATCAGAAGACTGCTACTGCAGGTGTGCACAGGGTCGAGAAACTTCAATACTTAGTCGTTGTTGAAGATTTGCAGCAAGGAGTACGTGCAAGAATTTCTCTGAAGAACTTGGGAAGTCGAGAACAAGCTTAGGAGGAATAGGCCTTCAAATTTATTGAAGGATAAGTGCAGGGAAGATTCCGAGGAAATTCTGAGGGAAGCATCGCAGGTTGGAGAGCAAGTGAAAGAGTCCCATGGAGAGACACTTCTTCAACTTGCAGATTTAGCAAAGGAAGAATGGGCGGACGAAATCATCTGAGGAGATTTCGTGAAGTTCCAAGAACCGTTGGATCTCATGGAGGTGTGAGGTAGTTACAGTGCAAGGGTGGAAAGGTTATAAGATCAGGAGGGACATGTCCGTTGATCCCAGTCAGCCAGGGCCGCTGGATTATTCGCGAGATCGCCTATCGAGATCTCACGAGAAAAGTGTCCAAGACTTGGTAATGGGAATCGCGAGATTGCGACACGCGATATCCCGACGGTTACGTAAATAGTGTGGGCCACAGGAGCTGGTGACATGTACAGGTGACGTGAGTTATCGGGGTTTCACAGTGAAAGTTTCGAGCATTAGACATCAGGATTCGCGATCCCGTGAAGTTCGAAGTCTCGACGAGATAAGGGATCGTTGAAAAGTCAACTCACACGAGTATCATATTTTCGGCGCATCGGGACTCGGGAGTCGGAGAACCAGGTGCTCGATATCGTGAGTTGCGAAGTCGTGATAGAGTGGAAGTCCCGATAAGGTGAGAGAAATTCAACGTTGACTCAAGCCATCAGGTCTCGAGGATTCGAGAGCCCAGTGATCAATTAGAGAACTTGGGAAATAGCGAGTTCCAATTTCCCGATAAGAGAACAAAAGGGGAAGTCGCGCAGAAGAGAATCTGTGGGTGCAGATTTCCCGATAGGGAAATAGAAGGACCTTAGAGTTCTTCGGGCCGAGAAGAAGAAGATCCTGTGAGAGCGGTCGTGCTCCGAGGAGTGTGGTTGCGTTAGATAGATATCATTAATTCTACAATCTTCCATCTTATTAGTTCAATTGTCTTCACATTGATTTCTACAAATTGTATCCAAGATGGTATCACCAAATATTTGAACCAACAATTAAGTTGTTCTCGGTAAATTAACTTTTAATTTACTTTTAATTAACTCAACAAATTAACTTTTGGATAGGGACTACGCTGCCATGCAACACTTGTTATTATTATTATAAAAAAAGAAAATTTCAACTATTATCACATCTCTTGTCTATTCGTTCTAGCTTAGGTATTTTGACTGTAACATTTAAAACCATCTTTTAAAAATTCAAATTCTATGGTTTATATAATAATAATCATAAATTATTTTAAAATAAAATAAACAAGATTTTAATGTTTTTAAAAGTTATCTATAATGTATGTTCTCCTTTATCAAGTCATAATTTATTAAAATACAAACATATTAAAAAAAATGTAAATTGATTAATTTATATATATAAATAAATGTATAACATATTTCTATATATATCAACACATTTATTAAAAAGACATACTAATATTAATCTTATTTCCTAGGGCGTTGGGTTTCGGTTTTGGTGTTAATGCGCTGACAATGGTTCATTAAGTTGATCTGTTGAGTGGGTGCTATGGGACTATAGAGCAATGGTAAGACATGCAGGCTTGATTGTGGATAGTACCCAAATCAACAATATTAAATCAACATTTATTATTCAGAGAAGCTTCCGAGACTTTCAAACAATCTAGGTTTGTGGGAAGGCTCGTAGTATTGATTGGCATTGAATCAAAATAACAACTTTAAGGTTGAATTGATTATCTAGATAAACTCGTGGCCCTATACCACTGTCCTTGAGTTTGCTTTGATTATCCAAGTGTTCACATGTACCTTTTGTAGTTAACACACATACTTGTTGTAGTTAATGGGTAATTGTACTTGAATTAACATAATTATATTGTCAAACTTAACAAAATTTTCTTCCTCGTCTAGTAGTCTCGTTTCCATCCAAGGCCATACTCGAGGGTCGCCATCCCAATATTACTATCTCGTTCCTCTCCAACCATTGTAATCCAAACAATGGATCTCTCTTTCAGATCCCTAGAAGTCTTCTTATTGTCCCTCTACTGCCTATTTTGGTACCCTCGGTCGTAGGATGGGCTTGCAAGGACACTTGTGGAAACCTATAAGTGAAATACCCATTCGAAACATGCCTTGGCTGTGGGGATCCACAATTCTAGAACTCAGTAAGTTGTGTGAACTAGAAGCTGATGTTCACTACCCACTTAGGCTTGTACCCCATCTCATCCATCGACTATAGCCAAACCACCATTTACTCAGCCGATCCACAAATGTTGATCTAAGCTGCCATGACTAGTAGTGGCAGCTTCGACCTTCACACCACAATGCCCTTAAAATTCAAGAACAACATTTTCGTCCTCCTCAACTTTTCTCTTTCCTCTTTCCTTTACAGTCCCACAAACTATCTCTGTGACACCGAAAGATCTCAAATATGCAATAGTCTCTACATGTGCCCTGACGTGGTAGTCCAAACAATAAGGAAAGGATAAGGGAGGAGTGCACGTGAAATGATTGTGAGAAAGGGAGAGGAGTGCACGCGACCTGATTGTGAGCAAGATTTCTAATAAGATTCATGAGAACACCACGGGTCATAAGTTTTTCGTTGGAGGCAATTAGAAATGCAACAAAACTTTGGAGGAGGTTAAAAAAAATGTGTTGGTACTCTCAATACAATATAAGTTCCATTTGAAGATGGTTTGGAGGTTGTTGTTAGCCCCTAGCTTGTGTTTATTTCAACAGTGAAGGCCTTGCTACACTCCAATTTTTCAGTTGCTGCACAAAATTGAAGGGTAAAGAAAGGAGGTTCTTTCACTGGAGAGATCAAAGGCAGTGCTTTACAACACCCTAAAGAGATCAGTGTAGAGATGTTGGTCAATTTGGGCATTCTAAGGGTTATACTTGGTCATTCTAAGAGAAGGCTTATACTGAATGAAGATAAAGAGTCTATTGCAGATAAAGTGGCTTACGCACTATGTAACACCCTCTTTCCCCCAACTTGTAAATATAACTATAAATGGCTAAGAGACTATGGAAAACTTTAAATGTGTGAATATTGATTTGATGGACCTTTGTTTGGAAAGGTAAACGAATGTGAACCTAATTAACTACTAAGAAAATGGACAAGTGTTCCATGACTACTAGAGGGTGGGGGGGGTGTAATTGGAAATACCACAGATGCTACACAAAGAGAGGGTGAAGGGGACCAGGAATGGTTGTGTTAACCTTCACCAAATGAATCCTTACTGGATTTAATTTCTTAGGACCAGAACCATCCTATAACCCAGAAATGAATTACAGTCAGGCTGGTGGGTGGGAAGACCTCCTCAAGAGTTAATGAGGAGATGGGGCATCAAAATCATCTGTAAGGCTTCCATACCTAACCGTGGAATGGGAATTCAAGACACATGTGACCTTGCTGAAAGAGGTGAGAAAGGAAGGTGTGGCATGCAGAGGAAAAACATGCTTGCAAAGATCACAGAGATGGGAAGTGAATCTTGAGGATTCAAGGAATATTCGAAAACTAAGCATTCTGGATACAAGAAATGGAAAAGAAGGTTTGGATACAAGCTGATAAACAAGGTTATTCCTCCTTGTTTGGTATCGTGTAAACCATTTCTAGGATCCCGTGGAAAGAGGAGAGTAACCTCTGTCCCTATTGTGGCTGAGAGAGAAGAAAAGGTAGTGTTGCAGAGCATCATGGTCCATCTCGGGGGTGGCTAGTGGTAAATCCGTTTGTAGTGGCTGAGCCTACAATTGGGTGGA
This sequence comes from Picea glauca, assembly GCA_000966675.3. Lineage (NCBI taxonomy): Eukaryota > Viridiplantae > Streptophyta > Pinopsida > Pinales > Pinaceae > Picea > Picea glauca. Next base: position 7,772 of record JZKD02S0216735.1, read on the forward strand.
AATAAACACCCCTTCCAATAGTTGCTTCACATTGTCTGGTTCTGATAAGTCTTTTCCCTGCTTTAATGGTTCAATTAGAATGATGAATGATTACTTGGTTTTACACACACACACACACACACACACACACACACATATATATCTTCATTTATAAACATTTTATGTGTGGAATGGATACATTATGCATATGATTCAATCTCCTTGTGATTTCACACTTTCCACCGATAGACTGTATGCCCAACTTAACTCTGAAGGCTTTCTGGGGTGTAATACATTAAACAATTGAGAGAGGAGACATCGTTTCAACCTATAAGAATCTGTATGAGGAGGATACCTCTCCCATACCCCCTTACCATGTGAGTTTCTAGACCCAAGTCCCTAAACCGTTCGGGATAAAGCTTAGGAAAATGGTAATGTGAAGGTCTCAAAAGGGAAGATAGATATTTCCTTGTTTGAAAGACGAATGGATGAGATCCGTTCGGAGGAATCCAAGGGATATCATGGTCATTGGACATGGGAAAGAACATGGGATTTAACCCCTAAACCCATCCAAAACTCGAAGTCATGATGTTATTTGGACCATAGACCCAAGGATCTATTGGAACCCACCTCGACCGTCTGATCTTTGAGTTCGAATTTCGCACATTGGGAGAATTGCGTGTTAGAAAGGCCAAGTCTTCCAAAGCCCAAAGTCACGAAGTGATCTAGACCATGGATCTATAGAACCTTCAGGATCCTTCTCAATTATTTTATCTATGTGTTCAGAGTTCATTCCTTGGGAGAATTGTGAGTTGGAGTGGCCAAAACCTCTGACGCCTGAAGTAGAGAAGTGATTTGGACCATAGATCTCTAGATCCTTCGGGACCCTTCTCAATGACCCAATCTGTGAGTTAGATTTCATGCTTTGGGATAATTGTGGGTTAGAGAAGATAAAAATGTCTGAACATTGACTTCCCCGCTATTCGGTGTGTTAGATGAGGGTTACGTTAGTTGTTAGATAGATCGATGGATGGACCTTCCCTGTGGGAAGTAGGAACCTAGAGATGGTACGATCAAGATGAAGCCATGTGGATGTCACATGGTCCTCACTAATCAACCCCGAAGAAATTCAGGAAGCCATAAGATATAAACAAAGGGTTGGATTTCTGCCTGGTAGGAGTCGTTAGAAAGTTATGGATAAGTGGGAGAGAATAAATCATCTCAGAGAAATGATTCGAGATGAGATAGTTAAGGAAAAATGAAATTATGATGCCCCACCCCTATGAAGAGTAATTTAATGGGTTAGGGTATGTTACAAATTGGTATCAGAGCATGGTTACAACACTTGGCTTTCTTGGGCTCATGGGCAAGTTGCATAGAAACCACATTAAAGGGTGACATCCTACCTTATTCCCTTCCTAAAAATTCTGGTTCACCCCTTATTTTAGAAAATAATGAAAACTTACTTATGTGTGTGTATGCATTTAATAAATATGAATTATGTGATGTTTATGAACTGATATAATGTTATCTAACAACAAGTGTTTTCTCTGCACTCAAGTGGTCAATCAACCATGGGAAATTGCAATTGTATAGAATGGTGACGCATCATGAAGTGGGGAATGGCTCCCACAATAGAGACGAAGAGTCTGACAAGAGGAGGAAGGTAGAGACCCCTCCAGATCTAGTTGAGACTATGAGGAGTCTCATGGCTGAATTACAAAGCTGCACGGTTGACAATGAGAGATTGACAAAAGAGAAAGAGAAGCAAACATAAATTAATGCAGTCTTGCTGCAGAGTTTATCTGACATACAAAGACAACTACAACAGGGACCTGGCACCAATCATGTGGACTGACGATAGAAAAAGAGGAGTCAAAGTCTACCTAAGATACGAAAATGTGGTCCTTTAAGTGGCCACATTGATAGGAGTACCTCGAGAAAGGTCCAACCTGGAGACAGGGGACAAGCATCGGAAAAATCCTCTGGAAAAGAAACTAGCGACTCATAAGGATCTTATAGTAGGAGAACTAGTTCACATTCTCAAAGAAAATAGAAGAAATGAAAACATTTCAAAATTCATAATCTTGAAGAATTCAGGAAGGCCAAACCACCCTCTTTCAATGGTGAGATTAAGAAAGGAGAGGAGGTGGAGGCCTGGCTGCTTGGAATAAAGGAGTATTCCAGAGTCCATGATTTCTCTGAAAACTTGAAGGCCCGAGTAGCCATTTTCAACTTGAATGGAAAGTCTTCTATTTTGTGGGAGGACCTTAAGAATGTGAAAGGTATTCGTGAAGAGGACCTATCTTGGGAATGGTTTGAGAAATACTTCAGGAAGAATTATCTGTCGGAAAAATATTTTGACGAGAAAACTAAAGAGTTCTATGAAATCAAGTTGGGACAACTCACCATAGAGGAATATGTCAGTAGATTCCTTAATTTGCTAAGGTATGTGCCCTACATAAAAGAAAAAAATGAAAAGGTGCAATGATTCATCAGTGGGTTACCTAAGACCTACCAGAACAGAATTGAGTTTGACGAGCCAAAGACCCTAGAAGACACTATCCATAAGGTGAGATATTGTTATGAACAATTTTGGGTTCCAGAAAAAGGAGTTTAAATCCCCAAGATTTAAAAACTATAAGAAGGATTCAAGGATGAGATTTCCTACCTGAAGCGTACACCAACAGAATTTCCCCTCTGAGAGAGGGAATAAACCTTTTGGATCAAACCTAGGAAAGACTAATAACCCAAATAAAGAACCCTTGAAATGTTGGGGTTGTGGAGAAGAACATCTATTGCGAGACTTTCCGCACAGACAACATAACAATAGGAGAATTTACAATTTCCATGAAGCTACCACTGTCATTGACGTGGCCAAGAGTATGCCACAAATTTATGCAGTTGTGGATAAGAAACAAGCCAAGCACCAAACTTTAGTGGTGGAGATGGAAGGTATGATTGCCAACCATCTAGTATCTATTTTAATTGACCCTAGTTCTAATTTGAGTTATGTGGCCCCTCACACTATTGATAAGTTTAAATTACANACTTGGAGGGGGGTGTAGGTGGTAAGCATATTAGAGAGGGGGGGTTCGAGTTCTTAAGGACTGTTGATCTGGAGAGGTGGGCCACCACCGATGGAGATCAACGTGGGGTTTAATCAAAGGACAAGTGTTGGGTGGTGAGAGGAGCGAGAGTAGTGAGTGGGATGAGGGGAGATGACATGTGAGGTGACGCGGTGAGCTGACATCATTCAAGCACATGATTGTGGGAGTTGTTGAGGGTGGTTTGGATTCATACCGCCTTTGGGCCTGCAATTCAACAGAAGATGCCACATACCCTTCCAACAAAACCTTGGTTTAAATTGTAGGACTGATCTAGAAAATTAATGTCCAGGAAGTTCACATAGTCGCAATGAACTATATCCATCTATCTAATTATGATCTGAGATCTAGGTGACCTCTACCCACAACAAGGATCAATGGATTAGGTTGATTTGAGATCAACAGTCTGTGCTTACTTTGGGAGTCTAGGCTTCGGGCGTTCTGAATGTGAAACACGAAAATCTCCTGTAGGAAAATCCCCAAAGTGAATGATATGCTAACGTGTGTCATGATGGATGAATGGTCAAGATTCTCTTTAGGGATCTGGGCTTCAGGTGTTTTGAATGTGAAACATGAAAATCTCCCGGAGGAAAATCGTTGAAGTGATGTGGCAGCCTGATGTAATATGATGTCATGACTACTGAGGTGTCTAGAAAAATGAGGTGGCATGTGTCTCATGGGAATGGTTGAATGACAAAAACAAATGACCTCAGATGAATTCCATGTGTCCTGCCTCATGAGTGTTCAATGTGTCTCAACTACTGGTTTCCATGTGCTTCATCACTTTGGGCTTTGGGAGTTTTAACTGTTAGTTCTTTGAAACTTCTCTGAGGAGAATTGCCAAAGTAACTGATCTATTTGCATGTTTCCATATGATGGATGGTCTATATTTACTTTGGGACTTTAGGTCCTTGGCTCTTCGGGAGTTTCAAATGTCAAGCATGAAGATCTCCCGGAGGAAAATCCCCGAAGTTACATTTTTCTTCCACATGTCTCCATTGGTGTATGGTCCTGATTCTCTTCAAGAATTCGGGTCCTTGGCTCTTCGGGAGTTTCAAATGTTTGTTCTTGGAAAACTCCCGAAGTGACAATTGCCGAAGTAGATGATCTATTGCTAGATGTCATGACAAATGAACGACCCAGATTCTCTTTAGGTCTTCAACAGTGCAGGCTTTGGGTCTTCTGACAACTCTTGGTGTTAAAATCCGTGGAGTTATGCATTATCGAATGGATGAAAGTTGTTTATATGATTTACTTGGTGGATCCTTACCGTTGAAAATTCACCTATTTGTTCCCACCATCTGAGCCTGAGATTTTCCATTCTGGATTGTCGCGTCATATGCACGAGAATTTCTTGTACATAGAAAAGACTTAATAGACCTGTGGTGAGCTGAATCAATGGTGCACATGATGAGAAGTATTTTGAAATAAATCCAACAAATATTTCATCCTTTCAAGAAAAATAGAAAATAAACTCACGAATACTCAAACATGGAAGAAGCAAACAAGAACCAAGTCACTCATTAATGGGAAAATGACTTAACCGACCAGAAAAAGGAAAAATTTGATGAAGGCATATGGAAAAAAGAGGAAAGGTAGGGAATGTGGACCTAGGTTACAACACCAATATTGGTTGTCCAATCACTTCCCTCCAGAGGAAGGGTGTAATATCCCTCGCTCGAACCCAATTGTAAATGTAATATAAGTGTACTTAAGCTGGTGAGATGTTTTGAAATCATTTTGTAATGAACTTCCCATGGCATAGTGTGTGCATGAAATGCACAGTAAAATAATTTAGGGTGCACATTCCCGAATACCACGTGCAGTAACTAAAGTGCGCACAGTATGGAGGACAATGAGCCTCATGTATATGATATGTGTTATAGGCTGGTGAGCCAGTTATTATAAGTTGGGATGCTTATGTTTTGGTATTAGGCTGAAACACCTAGATGTTAAAGGACAATGCGTCTATTTTGTACATGTCTCATGATTAATATAAAATACATCATTGTGCACAGACTGACCATGATAAAAGAGATGGGTGAATGAACTTCACCAGTTAGGGAAAGGGAGGGCCAAAAGTTAAGGGAAAGGGCTAAGCTAGAGAGATTAAGCGAAAAAGGAATATAAACATAAAGTATGGATAATTATTTTATCCTAAGTTATCAAGTTGGGGACAAGTGGACCAAAGTAAATCTCGATATGAAAAGTGTTAAGTTGGGGACATGTAGTCATATCATGGGGACTTAGCTCATTTGGTCACTTTTTCATGGGGATTTATTACCAGCAGCTTGACCATCATTCTCACAATCACTTTCATGATCAATTTTCATGGTGATTCCTTCCTTCACTCAGTTATCCAATCAATGATTCCATGACCATTTTCACTCATGCAATTAGTTATCCTTGAGACATCCATTTCACCATATATGAGTCTGTTTCCATAACATTTTCTGGTTGGTGTACCTGGTTAGCTTGGAGCGGGATTGAAGAAGTGGGTTGTCAGGCCCGTGAGAAATTCTCTGAGTGAGAGAATTGTTGGGGATTGATTCCCAAAGGTGCTAAACTGTAGATACAATGCTCTGAGACTTTTGGTTTGGCTTGTTGCTGAAGCCCTAGAAGGAAAGTGGGGCAGCCGAGGGACTATTGAGCAGAGAAGGGGCACACTTGCTTGTGTGGGACAGGCATGTGGGGAATGAGAGGTTGTAGTTTGTTAGTTGAGTGAGAACCTGGGACATAGTCTTTCTTGTTGTCTAGGAGCCTTAGCCTAGTTAGGAACCCTTTAACTGGGTGGAGTTCAGTCCCAACTCGGGGGTGAATCACTGTTGAGAGTGATGAACAGTGTAGTCTAAGNATCAAGGAAGTTGAAGGATCATGAAAGAAACTATGCCACTCATGATTTGGAGTTGGAATCCATAGTGCATGCCTTGAGGAAATGGAGACACTACCTCATGGGAAAGAGGTTTGAGTGAAGAACATACCACAATGGTCTGAAATATTTATTTGATCATCCAAATCTAAATGTTAGGCAAAGCATATGGTTAGAATTTCTATTCTAATATGAATTTGATATAAAGCATATCAAGGGGAAAGAGAATAAAGTGGTTGATGCACTCAACAGGAAGGTGCATGAATTAAATGCTACAAACATTAGCATGTATCATACTGATATTAAAAGAAAAATTCTGGAGGCTGCAAATGCATATCTGCAATACAGAGAATTGGTAGCAATTCTACAACAGGGTAAGATGCCACAAAAGGTGGATAATTATAATTTGGGAATAGATGGAATATTGTTGTACAAGAACAAAACTTTTGTTCCAAATGTCCAGGACTTGAAACATATGATTTTTCATGAAATGCATAATGTTCCTTATGCAGGGCACCCTGGATATCAAAAAAATGTGGCAGCGATCAAAATCCATTACTTTTGGCCAGGTATGAAGAGAGAGATCACTGAATACATCACTAGATGTATGGAATGCCAGAAAGTTAAAACTAAGAATAGGCACCCAACAAGGTTGTTGCAACCTTTACCCATTCCTGAATGGAAGTGGGAAGTTGTGAAAATGGATTTTATTACGGGATTTCATAGAAAAGGAAAGATGCATGATTCAATCATGGTGGTGGTGGACAAGATTACAAAAGTTGCCCATTTTATAACACTGAAAACTACTCACAAGGCAACAGATGTTGCTGATATTTTCATGAAGGAAGTGGCATGATTGCATGGGATTCTTAAAACAATTGTGTCTGACAGAGACTTGAAATTCACCTCAAATTTCTGGAAAGGATTGTTCAAAGGATTCAGAACAAATCTAAACTTTAGTACAACTTATCATCCCGAGTTTGATGGATAGATAGAGAGGGTGAACAGAGTGATAGAATATATATTGAGAATGTATGTGATGGACAAACCATCGAAATGGGAAGACTACCTACACTTGGTAGAATTCACTTACAACAATGGGTATCAGGCATC
>JZKD02S0216768.1:0-13479 GCA_000966675.3 Picea glauca
GCACTTATTGACCGACTCGACGCAATCCTTGATTAACGTAGGCCAAAAGTAACCATCTCGTAGACTCTTTTGGGTTATTTCCAACCCATAAAAATGACCACCACATGCTCCAGTGTGGTAGTCATTAAGAATGAGTTTCTCTTCTTCGTGTATAAGTAACCGACGAATAATGCAATCTACACCTCAATGATACAAAGTGACTTCGAGTATCAGATACTTTTATGCTTGATGGCGAATTTGTCGATGCTCGTCGCAAGAAGAAGAAGAAGGGCACTTCAAATTCTGGAGATAGACTAGTATATATCCATACTAGGGGTCCGAAGATGTGATCAGAAAAATATCTCCTTTAATAGGCAATTCTTTGGGCATAACATCACTTAATTTGACAAGAACCTTCGCAAAGACCAACGACTTTTTGGATTTCGCAGAAACAAAATCAAAGTCAAATTCTTGGAGGATTACAATCCATTTACTGATCTTTCTGCCAATGACCTATCGTGTCAACACATGTTGAAATGGATTCACAACAACAATGATGGTGGTCTTGCGAAGCAGGATATAATGACAGAACCGTTGGACAACATGCACTGCTGCCAACACGAGTTTCTCAACATGGGAGTAGTTGAGTTCCAACCCAACTAGGCCTCATATCAGGTAATAAATCACATGCTCGTCGAGCAGATCATCCTTTTGAACCAAGACCATACCGATGGTCGACTCTGCAGGGACCAAGTATAATAAAAAATATTCATTATAATTGGGAGGCCGGAGCAGAGGGGCAAACATGAGGATGCATTTCAATGCTTCAAAAGAGCATTGAGTGGCTTCGTCCCGATATTAAGGGACACCCTTTTTCAATAAATGCATGAACCCTTTACTGATCTTGACATAGTTTGTGATAAAACACCGAAGAAAGTTCACTTTCCCCTTTAAGATCTGAAGTTGGGGAACTCTGCACAGGGGAGGAAACTGAAATATCGCCTGAACCTTAAGAGGATCGACCATGATCCCTGTTGTCAGAACTATGAAACCTAAAATATGACCCGACATCATGTAGAAACTGCACTTGTTAGGATTCAAGTGAATCCAATAGTAGCGACATCGTTCAAATATTAGTCAAAGGTGTGTGGGATGATCAAATCTCTTGTGAGAGCATGATGCTATATCATCGAGATAAGCCTTGACTATATGTCTAAGATCATGGAAAGAAAAAGACATGGCCCACTGAAAAGTGGCTCCAACATTCTTAAGGCCAAAAGGCATCTTACGATAAGAAAATGTGCCCCACAGACAGATAAAAGTTGTGTTATGCTAGTCTTCGGGTTTGATCTAAATCTGGTTATATCCCGAAAAACCATTAATGAATGAAAAGACCTCACATCTTGTGCATTCATCGACAATCTAATCAATGAATGGGGTGGGGAAATTATCCTTTGGACAGGCCTTGTTCAATTCATGGAAGTCCATGCAAAATCGAGTCGTACCCTATTTCTTGTTAACCAGAATGAGATTTGACACCCATTGCATCAACTATACGGGGTAGATGAAACCATATTTAAGCATTTTCTACACTTCATCCTTAATAGTTGTCGCTTTTCGAGGACTTACCGGATGAAGCTTCTGTTGGACCGGCTTGGCATCAGGATAAGTCGTCATCTCATGTTCTACAATTCTTGGATCGATGCTTGGAATTTCCTCGTAAGACCAGGCAAAAACGTCGCAAAATTCCTTAAATAAGTTTGTATAGATTTGAATCTCCTCGGGGGAGCAGTCCTCTCTGATGAAAACATTCTCCACGATGCCAGGGGTTCTTGAGATGTTAATAGGTATCATTTCAGCGATAATTTCCATATTACCCTTGGCGTAAACTGTGTGTGTAGCCAGAGGATTAATAGGACAAGACCTATCTCTATTCATATTCAACACGAATTCTTCGACATTCGTTGCGAGAAGAAGAAGAAGGGCACTTCAAAGTATGGAGATAGACTAGTATATCCAGATACTAGGGGCCCAAAGATGCGATCAGAGAGAGATCTCCTTTAATAGGTGATTCTTCGGGCGTAACATCACTTGATTTGACCAAAAGCTCTGAAATGAGTTCCACAAATACCAACAACTTTTTGAATTTCTTGGAAACAAAATCCAAGTCAAATTCCTGGAGGATTACCATCCATCTACTGATCTTTCCGCCAATGACACATCGTGTCAACACATATTGAAATGGATTCACAATGACAACGACGGTGGTCTTGTGAAGTAGGATATAATGGTGGAACCGTTGGACATCATGCATTGTTTCCAACGCAAGTTTCTCAACATGGGAGTAGTTGAGTTACGACCCAACTAGGCCTCAGATCAGGTAATAAATCACATGCTCGTCGAGCAAATCATCCTTTTGAACCAAGACCATATTGATGGTCGACTTTGTAGCGGCCAATTATAATACAAAATCTTTATTATAATTGGGAGGCCGGAGCAAAGGAGCAGACGTGAGGGCACGTTTCAACGCTTCAAAAGAGCATTGAGTAGCTTCGTCCCAATAGAAAGGGACACCCTTTTTCAATAAATGCATGAACCCTTTAGTGATGTCGACATAGTTTGTGATAAAATGTTGAATAAAGTTATCTTTCCCCTATAATATATGAAGTTGGGGAACTATGCATGAGTGAGGCAACTGAATTATCGCCTCAACCTTAAGAGGATCAACCATGATCCTTGTTGTCGAAACTATGAAACCTAAAAGATGACCCGACGTCACGCAGAAACTGCACTTGTTTGAATTCAAGAGAATCCGATAGTAGCGACATTGTTCAAAGATTAATCGGAGGTGTGTGGGATGATCATATCTCTTGCAAGAGCGTGATGCTAGATCATCGAGATAAGCCTCAACTATATGTCTAATATCGTGGAAAGAAAAAGACATGGCCTGTTGAAAAGTGGCTCTAGCATTCTTAAGGCCAAAAGGCATCTTACAATAAGAAAAATTTCCCCATGGATAGATAAAAGATGTTTTATGCTGGTCTTTGGGTTTGTTCGAAATCTGGTTACATCTCGAAAAACCATCCACAAATGAAAAGACCTCACATCATGCATATTCATCGACAATCTGATCAATGAATGGGGTGGGGAAATTATCCTTTGGACAGGCCTTGTTCAAGTCACAGAAGTCCATGCAAACTTGAATCGTACCCTATTGCTTGTTAAGTGGAACACACCCATTGTGTCAATTGTACGGGGTAGATAAAACCAAATTTAAGCAGTTTCTCCACTTCAGCCTTAATAGTTGTTTATTTCTGAGGACTTAGTGGATGAAGCTTCTGTTGAAATGGTTTGGCGTCAGGATAAGTCATTATCTCATGTTCTACGATTCTTGGATCGATGCTTGGAATTTACTCATAAGACCAGGCAAAAACATCGCGAAATTACTTAAATAAGTTTGTATAGATTTGAATCTCCTCAGGGGAGAAGTCCTCTCCGAAAAAAACTTTCTCCATGACGCTAGGGGTTCTAGAGATGTTAATAGGTATCATTTCAGTGATAGTTTCCATATTACCCTCAGTGTAAACTGTGTGCATAGCCAGAGGATTAATAGGACAAGACCTATCTCCAGCAAGAAATCCAGTGGGACCTGTACCTTAATCAAACTCTTCCACTGTTGCCATTCTCGACTGTGATCTAAGATATGATCGGCTTTGGTTTGCTCAACGTTGGCCATTGATTCGGTGTCGTCATCATATCTCATGGGTAGTTGGAAATGGTTTAGGAAAACCATCACCAAATCGCTAAATAAAGAGTATCTTGAGCGGTCGAGCTCGATGTACCATTTCGTGGAACCCCCGATAAGAATGCATTGAAACGGGCGCAACTGTACAAAGTCATCTCACAATGAGTTTGACGAGCACCATAGGTGGAAAGTTGTCATGTGATCACCCATATCTTCGCCAGGCTTGCCTTTGAATTTCAGAATATCCGAGGGAAACTTAGTCGACGTGGGGGGCCAATGCGAATCATGACAATTCGGGTCGTTAAGAAACCTTGACAAGTATGGAAAATGTAACATTGCCAGAAATGGTAGTTTGGGTTGGGTACTATGTACAGAAAAAAGGGAGCCTGGAGTTTGACTGGCACCAGGTTGCTAGGAAAAATTGGGTTGTTGACCAAGGTTCTGGTAAACACCATGGCCTTGGACAGTGTACGGGTACTGCATTTGTTGGGACATTATTGGATGATTCCCGTAATTAGATGATGAAGGTTGGGTGGGGATTGCTCCCTGCATTGTGTTCCAAATATTCTGGAAGGGGTTTCCCCCTGCCGATCCGACGGTCATAGGTATTGATCCTTGCCTAGGGTTCCATTGACCATGGAATGGGTTGCCCCTAGTTGACATCCCTGACAAGGGAACTAATCCCTGCCAAGGATTCTAAATTCCTTGTGAGGAGAAAACTCTTGTAGTTGCCCCCTATGTATGAATAGTACCCTACACAGGATTCTATTTTACAAAACCAGGTTTTCCCCCGACCGAGATGACAGCTGATGAAAAATCATTATTACCAAACACGTCGAACAAAGAGAATGGCATGGATCCAACCGGAATGGTGTAAGAAGAAGGTCTTAGACTGTTTGCTCCAAACAAGTTGTAGTTCATGTTCGGCCCGACGGGTGGCTAGGAAACACCGCCAAGCGAGGGGGAGGAAGGAGGTATATGACCCCCACTATAAGGGATAGTGTTATAGGGGGATGAGGTGCCCCCCATGGACCCTTGCGAAGGAGTGTTTGAGATCCCTGCCCCTAGACCCATGGTCTGTAGGGTGGAGTAGGTAAGGATGGAGTTCGTATCAAAGTTGGGTATCCCATATGAAAATTGAGGGCCCGTTGCACTCTGTGTGAATGGAGCAGTGGTCGCCACTGAAGATGGCATCAGATCACTACCCTAAGTAGATGTGGTCGAGACCATTGTGGTCTGGACCAATGAAGGTGGGTTAGGAGTTGGAATGCACCCTGTGGTGGAAGTCGTTGAGGGAGTATGAGGACTCCCAGATGAAGTAGAAGAATGTACTTCCATCGCTTCTTGTAAGACTATCTGACGCTCGTAAGGTGTTACCCTCAGAGGGACAACTTGTACAAAGATTGACGCCGACAAGTCAGTGATCAGAGTGTTGGCTGGACCTAGAGCTTTCGCTCCAAATTCAGAAATAGTAGGTTCCTCTAGATTCGAGTAATCTTCTCTCGGAGCAGTCTCAGACATAGTTTCCTGTGGCCTGGTCACTTCGTATAACCCTTGCTGGTCAAGTCTTCGCTGTAATGGTGGCGGTGGTGTCTCTAATGCAAAAAGAGGCAAGCCCTGAAGCCTTCGCGTCCGACAGAGATCTTTATCCTCTACTTTGTGAAAATATCAATGACACAGTAAGGATTTTATTGACGTTTAAAAACAATCACACACTAGAAAAGTTCCTACAATATCAACCAAGCAAACCACTATCTAGTTGGAAGAACAATTACACCAGCCAACATTAGAGAAACTTACCGGTGCAAGTGCAACTCGAACACATAAGCACCCTCTAGGTATACTTTGTAAAGCATGGCCTGACGTCTTCCCTAGGTATTGTGGTATACCCCCGCAGTCACCTGTGTAAGTCTCTAGAATCAAGGCAACTAAGTTTCCAACTCATAAAAAATCACCAAGAGGATACAGTAGACAGTTGGGTGGACCACGATGAGAAGGATAACAAGTCTGAAACCTACCGAGGGTATCGAAAGCAAGTGGTCTAGAAGACAACCAAGGATCTCGAACAGATTCGAGATCCACAAATCTCTATAGGAAAATGCAACCGACATTATCCCACGACAAGTCCTCAATATGTGTTCCCCACTACTTTTGGTCCAACTTTGGAGGGGTTATCTCCACTACCTTTCCTTACACGACCTCATTTTTAGCCCCTGTGTTAGAGGGGGATCCCATATAACTTTCATGTCACTGGAATTTTTACACTCCCTAGCTCTAACTCCAATGTTTGTTTATAAGCCCTTGACCTAATTCAAGGCTCTAGCCTAAACTAGTTGATTGACCCTACAAACATAAAGTCTAGTTGATTTTAAATTAGCGTTCCTTTTAAATGGATTTTTTTAACTCAAGGAAATAACAGTGAAACTAGTGATGTGTATGTGAGATGAAGAAGGAGAAATAAACGAAACTGAAAGAAAAATTACTTCTAGTTAACCATAAATATTTGCAACTAATTCTTTAAACCAACTAACTTTTCTTCAAGATCTTTAAAAGGAAGACCTAAAATAAAATTTCAATCAACTACGAGCTACTTAATTTTCTAAGAAATCAGTAAAGAACTTTAAAAAAATGAACTCTTTTTCCTAACAAGTAAGATCACTAACTCCAGCCACTTTACCAAACTAAGAAAAAACAATATTTTTTTTTTTTTTGAAAATGCTTCAAACAAGAAAAACTTGAAATAAATCTTGTTTTCTTTTCTTTAAAGCAAATGAAAGGGGAAAAAGTGAACAACAAGACAAGACCAAAACTGACCTCTGGCCCACTACGAATCGCAGGGAATCATTAAAGACACCAAACAGGCTGATGAAAAACTCAAAGACTCGCCTAAAACCCTTTCAAAGTAAACACAAGAAATCTTTAAAAAGATAAGCAAACTGAAAACAAACCCAAGCTACGACTGTGAAAACAGAGACACTGAACTCTGTCAAGAAACCTTAAGAAGTAGAACTTCAATCAGGAAAGAGGTTGATTGCCTCCTTCTTCAAAAATAGTTCCTTGAACCAGGTACGCTATTGTTGTTTCAGCAGCCTGCGTATGTACGCAAGATATTTACTAGATAGGGCACGTATGTATGCGGGCTATCCCACTATAGGGTGCGTACACCTCTATAATTTCTCAAAAATGAAATAAGACAAATAGACTAACAGGGCAGGGAGAACTGGTATGGCACCAACAGGTGACTAGAATCTCTTAAAAGACTCAGCAAACTCACAGAAACTCAAAAGGTATTAAAACCAATCAAACACCCAAAAAATATCCCCTAAAACCCTAGAGGCTTCCCCAGTATCTCTACGAAACCATAGATTATGGGTTTGATCCCCAGTATGGTCGCTAGTTATGCTAATGGGGAAAACCCCCCTATAACACATATGCCTTTCCAACTAGATTTCCTTTGCACAAGGGAGTCACTTCTCTGCTACACAATACCTCAGTGATCTCCCCTTACTAGTGTTGGTTTCTTTCCAGCCAGCACCAAGTCCCAGTCCTCTTTTTCTCTAGTCTCGATATGGATCTTCTCTATTCCAGAGTGACCATTCTTGTCTTGGGAATGCTTTCCATTTCTTCTCTTTCTAAGATCAACATACTAAAAAAAATCTACTCCTTCTCCTTGTTGTCTACTGTGTTTTTTTTTGTTTTGTTTTCTCACTGCCTGCTTGATCTATTTTTCCTTTTTGTGTCTTGTAATTCAATTTTTGTCTTCCTTATTTCTCAGGATATCTTACATATGTCATAAGAAATATCCTCATTTCAAAGGGAAAAATATCTTCGAAATACATCTAGTTGATATTGCATCTCCTCCTTTCACTTATCTAGGTACCAAACTTGAAGGTAGTTAGAACTATTCCAACCACCAAGTTTTCAAGCCATTAACAATTCCTTGTGGTAAAGGTAAATAGGTACTTGTGGATAGGTTATGCATTCAATTCATGCAGAGGTGGGTTGGGTTGTTGAGTAAGTTTCATATTTTCCTCATTAAAACTTAGCATTTCCACCTCACTAGTCCCTCTTGTGGTATCATGTACATTACTGCAGGTTTCCCTCATTAGTTAGTTATCTATGTTTTCATTATCATAAACATAGTTACAATATTCATTATTCATAACACATAAATGCTTACACTTAATTACAAACTTGAGGGAAAACGGGGTGTTTCATTTCCCACCCCCTTAAGGAAACGTCATCCTTGGTTTTTGCAAGACCATATATACAAATTTATACAAAAAACAAAAATGGGTATGCCACTCTCATGGAATCCTCCAATCCCCATGTGGCCTCATCTAGTCCAAAGTGCTTCCACTACACCTTGACATGCATGACGACTTGGTTCTATAGAAATGTCTCTTTCCTATCTAGAATTCATTGAGGCTTGGGATATAATTCTTCCTTGGGTTCCACCTATATCACAGTCCAATCAATAATTTGATTATAATCATGAACATGGAACACATTGTGAGATCTAATAGTAGGTGGCAAGGAAAGTATATATGCCATTGGTCCTTCTCTATCTAGGACTTCAAATGGTTCACAATATATGGGTTCCAAATTGGCACAAGTTCCCATTCTCAGGGAACTCTTCTTAGGTTTCACTATGAGATACACACAACCTCCCATCTTAAACTTCTTATGAGTCATTTTTCTATATGCATAGTTTTTCTTCCTATCCTAGGCTACTTTTAATTATTTATTATTATGATCACTTCTTGTTCCATTTCTCTTAACAATCCTGGTCCAAGCATGATCCTATCCAATGGACTATCCCAACTAACTGGAACCATGCATTTCCTACCATATTGAGCCTCAAATGGGCTCATCTTCAATGACTCTTGATAACCATTGTTGTAGGAAAACTCTACCAACGATAACTATTCCTCCCATTTCTTAGGTTGATGCATGACATGCATCCTTAACGTATATTCTAGAACTTTGTTCACCCTTTCAGTATGTCCATCTATTTGAGGAAGATAAACAGTGTTGAATGATAGTTGTGTTCCTAAGCCTACAAACAAGTCTTTCAAGAAATTTGATGTGAACTTTGTATCTCTATCTGAAATAATAGTCTTGGGTATTCCATGCAACCTAAATGTTTCTTTCATGAAAATATAAACATCTATAGCTTTAAATGTAGATTTAATTGGAAGGAAGTGAGCTTCCTTGCTCAACTTATCCACCACTACCATGATTGCATCATGTTGCTTAATTTGTTTTAGTAAACCTGTAATAAAATCCATGTAAATAGTTTCCCACTTTCATTCTTGGATTGGAAATGGTTGCAATAGTCCTACAATGTGATTATGTTCAACTTTGACTTGTTGACACTCCAAGCACTTTGTAATGTATTCAGCAATGTCCCTCTTCATTCGTGGCCAGTAATACAATTGTCTTACTATTTTTATCATGTTCTGATAGCCAGGATGACCCACATAGGATCTTCTATGAAACTCATCCATAATGAGGTGTTTCAACAACCCATCCTCTATGAGTTGATATCCTTCATATGTTTTCCCTATGGGATCTTGCTGCAAAATTTCCTTTATTAATTTGAGTTGTTCATCATTTTGTAGGGAATTTCTAATTATTTTCTTTATATCAAACTCACATGTGATTTCTACTTCCAAGTGGATGGTTTCCATGCTTATGTTGAGTGCATATGCCACTTGATTTTATTTTCCTTTGATGTGTTTGATTTCAAAATCAAACTCATTGATTAGAACCATACATCTGTATTTTATAGAATTTAAATGTGGTTGATTGAATATGTACTCCAGTCCACCATGGTTTTTCATTAATACAAAACTTATTCCAAGTAAATAATGTCTCCACATCTTCAAGGCATGCATAATGGCTTCCAATTCTAGGTCATGAGTGACATAATGCTTCTCATGCTCATTTAGCTTTCTTGATTCGTAGCATATCACATGCCCTTCTTGCATGAGAACCCCGTCGAGTCCTTCTTTGTAAGCACTAGTGCAAACCAATAAATCCTTCTTAGTGTCCACGATATTTAGAATAGGGGCATTGGTCAAGAGATGTTTTAGTTTCTAAAGGATGGCTTCACACTTTGTTGAACATACAAACTTCACCCCCTTTATTTGAAATGAGGTAATGGGATGACGAGTCATGAAAAATCCCTTAATAAACCTCGTATAATATCCATCTAATCCTGTAAATGACCTCACCTCAGACACATTTTTAGGGGTTGGCCACTCCATGATGGATTTAATATTTTCTAGGTCTACTGCCGCTTCATCTCCTGAAAGTACTTGACCCAAATATTGAATCTATTTTTGGAACAAATCACACTTGTTTTACTAAGCATACAACTAGTGTTTTCTCAACACCTATAGCACCAATATGAGGTGTTCCTCACGCTCCTCCTAGTTTTTTGAATAAATAAGGATGTCATCAATGAAGACCAAGAAAAACTTGTCCAAGTATTTGTTGAGAATACTATTCATCATACACATAAAGGTGGTTGGTGTATTGGTGAGTCCAAAAGGCACCACCACAAACTCATAGTGCCCATATCTTTTCTTGAATGTGGTCTTATGAATATCTTCATCTTTAATTCTAACTTGATGGTACCCATATCTCAAGTCTATTTTAGAGAAAACCTGTAGCCCCTCTAAGTTGATCAAAAAGATCCTCGATTATGGGTAATGGGTATTTATTCTTGATGGTAATCTTATTTAATTGTCTGTAATCAATGCACGGTCTGAGAGTACCATCCTTTTTCTTTACAAATAAAGCTAGTTATCCCCACGGGGATACACTAGGCCTAATATACCCTTTGTCTAACATATCCTTTAGCTGTATTTTTAACTCTACCAAATTAGGTGTGCTCATCCTATAAGGTAACTTTTATGTAGGTACTGCTCCTGGCATCATTTCTATTGAGAATTCAATGTCCCTCCTAGGAGGCAGTCCTGGTATCTCCTCTGGAAATACATATCTGAACTCATGAAACATAGGGTGGTCTTCTATTTTCATCTTATTGTTTTTTGTTGAATTTAACACTTCTATATCATACAGGGGATACCCTTTTTTGTTATACCCCTTGATATATAACACTAATATATGTCTTACAGATACATGCATCTGGATACTTAGCAACACCCTCTTGTTTCCCTTGTCATTCTCACAGTCCAAAGTTTTATTAAAATAGTCTAGTTTTACTTTGTGGGAATCCAACCAATACATTCCTATCAGAATGTCATATGACCCCAAAGGAAGTAGGTTCATGGTTGCTTGGCTATGCAGTCCATTCATTTCAAATGGGTTGGATTCAATCATTTTTTATACCTTCCTCTTGGTCCCAATGGCTAGTTGAACTAACCATGTTTTTTCATGCTTCCTTTTCTGTAGAGAACACATTTCAACAACTTGGGGTGAGATATAAAGAAGGTTAGAACCAGGGTCAATCAAAATAAAAATAGGTTTCTTGGAAATTATACCTTCTAATTCCACCACAGAGACTTGGTGGTCTGCTTGTCGATTCTCAACAGTTGCATAAATCCTCGACACACTTTTGACCACATCATTAACTATAGTTACCTCCTTAACACGGTAGACTCTTTTTCTATCATGTTTTCTATTGGGGGGGATATCTCAAAATATGTTCCTCCCCACAACCCCAACATTGTAGAGGTCCTTTCCTCTTCTCCTTTGCTTTCTCTCTTTCCTATTCTATTGGCCTATTCCCACTCTGAGATGGAAAGTTTAGTTGATGTACACTTTTGCTCGGATGACCAAATTGAGTACTTTTTGGATTCTTATATTGGGATGGTTTGAATCCCTTCTTATGAAATCCAGGTTTAACCTTTTTCTTCCAATCCTTAAGAGGCTCCTTCCTATGCTTGGATTGGTCATAGAAACAATTTCCTTCCTAAGGGTATCCTCCAAGGTCTTAGGCCTATCAAATTCGATTTTTTCTTGATAGGACTGTGGCAATCCACTGAGGGAATGTCGTATCCTCACTTTTTCACCCTTTAAGTAAGAAACATACCTTAATATATCCAAAAATATCTTGGAATAAGCATCCAAGGTGAGTTGTCCTAACTTATGCTCGTGGAATTATTTAATCTTGTCATCAAAGTACTTCTCTGATAAGTATGCCTTCCTAAAATATGCTTCAGACCGTTTCTAGGTCAGTTTTATTTCTTTTAATCCCTTAACCTCTTTGAGTTCCTCCCACCATATGGAATCTCTTCCATTCATATTGAACACAATTATACTTTCCTTTGTATTTTTCGAGTAATTATACATTCAAAACTATTTCTTTAGTCCTATCAACCAAGTTTCAGCCTCTTCTCCTTTCTTGATTTCTCCATCAAAGGTAGGTAGATTAGTCTTTTTGAATTATTCTTCTAGAGAATTATGTGAGTGTCTCTTCTTTTTCTTCCTGGGAACACTTGAACTAATGTCACTGCTGGACAATTCCTTTGTAGTGGTCTTCCTACTATATGACTTTGTGGAAGTATCCCCACTAGTTGTATTCCTCTTAGTATCTCAAGGAATTTTCTTGGAATAAATTCTTCCCTCATTACTATGATTTGGTCTCTGCTTTTGGGAATTTGAATGACTCTTAAATATCTCTTACTGTTGTAGTCCTGCATTACTATTGGCGGGACTTTGTTGTAATTGATTTTGAATCTCAAACAAACTTTGTAGCAATATTGCATTTAATTTTGTCTACTTTGCATGAGCTCTCATGAGTCCTTCATTGTCTTCCTTCAAACTTCTTAATGTGGCTACCAAATTTGGAAGGTTTTTTTTGGCCCTCTTACCATTGAAATCTTCATCTCTGAAATGAGAGGTCTCTTCCATGCTGACTTGCACCATTCGGTTTTCAGTATCCCCTATGTTCTGAAACAATGAAAGGTTATTAGTAAATCACATTTAAAAAAATAAAAATTAACAAAGAATTTTTGGGCCTTTTAAACATAATATTCTTCAACAATCATGATCTAGAACACCATTTATGTTGTTAATCCTACTCAAATTTGTTTTCAATATTCATCAACACAACTGAATTATTTAATTATTAAAATACAAACTTTAATTACATAAATTATTCAAGCTAGGTGACCCATTCAAGCCTAAAGTTTGAAACTATGCTCTGATACCACTTTGTAACACACCCAACCCCCTAACCCTTCCTTAGGTTGGTGGCGTGTCAAAAATTTCTCTTTTATTTCCTCAAAAACACCTTTATTTACCACCTATAAAATACTTATGGTTTCAAAATCCAATTCTTCTTGTTGAGATATTTCCAGCAATTGTAACCATGCTAAAAAATGAGCTATGGATCAAAGGTTATGGCCTTCTAAAGTTTCTAGGCCTTCATTGGCCAAAACCACCACACCGCCATGTGGCTCCACATCATCTGAGAAATCCTACGAGGCTCCATCTAGCGCTAACTTGGCTACAAATGTAGCACCGACCACCGACCTGTTGGGACCTTCGTCCCACCAGGGAAATAGACCACCGAGGTACCGATCCACCAAGGCATTGGCACATTGGGGCATCTGTCCACTAGGGAACCGAGCCACTGACCCACTAGTGCATCACTCCCCTAGGNTTCTTGTTGAGATATTTCCAGCAATTGTAACCATGCTAAAAAATGAGCTATGGATCAAAGGTTATGGCCTTCTAAAGTTTCTACGCCTTCATTGGCCAAAACCACCACACCTCCA
>JZKD02S0216768.1:21714-39283 GCA_000966675.3 Picea glauca
ATAAAGAAAAATCAGTCAAGCAATCAAAGCAGTGAGTACTGGTATGGAAGACTAGAATCCCTACAAACTCAGACTCTTGCAGAAACTCAAAAAAAAGGTCATCAAACCAATTTAAACCACCCAAAAAGTATCCCCAAAAAACCTAGAGATTCTCCCCAGTATGGTCGCCAATTCTATTGTGGGTGGGAAAACCCCCTACAGACTAGCACTAAGGGTTCTGTAATGCATGCAGAAATGACCATCTAAATTCTCCTACTTCTTACCATCATCCCAACATAGACCCCACATTCATACATAAACACAAGGGTAAAAGGATTCGGTAACTCTATCTTCAACTTCTGCATTTGGTGTCGATCCTTTTGCGCTCGGTAGCTCCTTGACTGCAAGTCTCCTCCCAAATCCAACCTGCATTCATAAACATACAAAAAAATAAATCCAAACATGCATATTATATATGAATTAGTGGGTCAGAGGTTCTAATAAAATATAATCAAAACTGAATATTTGAACACCTCATATGGCGGGACGGGAAAAGTACTTCTTTCTTATTAACCTCGCAAAAGTAACTTGCAATGGTGAGATCGGCCACTTCTCCTTGAACCTGGTACTGGGATCCTCTTCAACTATGCACTAAATGCTTCCACATATGCTTCTCCTCTTCAGTTCTCACAAAATGGTTGCAAAAGATTGGGGCAAGGGGAATAAAAAAATTGGCAGAGTTTCTTTGCTCTTATTTTCTCCTTCCAAATGGGACCTCTACTTATTCTTTTATAGGCTAGAAGAGGGTAGTTATCCAGTTGAGTGACCGGCTATGAGTGGTCAAACGGTTTAGGCAATTACCCAAAAATCTTTATTTTGTCTGCAACTTTCTATTTTTTGTTCTTTTGTCAGTATACGCGGGCTGTAATGGGTTAGCTAGCGTATACATGTGGGAAAAAATGGTGCATGGTGTGTATGACTTCAAAAGGATGGATTTTTGAGGATTTGTTCAGTGGTGGCTTGGAAAAAATGGCAAGTGAGATGACTTGATGACAGGTATGCATGTCTGGTGCAAATTAGGGTTATAACAAGGCTTCAATAGTACTATTGATAAAATGCATACCTTGATCGCTCATAAGGATCTTCGAGCATCCAAATCGAGTTATGATATCATCAAATATTTACCACATAGTTGTAGTTTCACTACAGTCCTTAACTGCTCTTTCTTCTGCCCATCTGGTCAAATACTTGGTCGCGGTGATGATGTAGAGAGCTCATGTGCACTTTCCTAGTGGGTTGATAGGTCCCACAAAATCAATGGTCCATTTCTCGAATGATTGTAATGTTAATTGCGGTGATAAATACATCTCATCTCTTCTAGAAGGTTTCCCAACTCTTTGGCATACATTGCAGGCTTTGTAGTATTCCTTAGCATCTTTGTGTAAAGTGGGCCACCAGAGGCCAGCTTTGAGAACCTTTTGTGTTGTTTCTTTTCCTGCATAATGTCCTCCTGTGATGCCCTCATTTTCTTCTACCAAAAACATAGGTCTTTATGCCTTCATAAGACATCTCCTCAGGATCTCATCAGGTCCCATATTATAAATTTGTCCAGATATAAGTGAAAAATATGCAACATGAACTACCAACTATTTCTTCTTAATGACTATATATTCACAGGGTGCCATTCCTATTGATAGGAACTGGACTATCTCGGCGAAGTGATCATCAACCTTTTTGATGACCAGAAATTTTGCATCTGGTAGTGTATCCTCCAAACTGGTAGGTTCCTCTCCATGTTCTAACCTAGACACGTGGTCAGGTCCCTTGTTCACTCTCCTTGGCTTGATCACAATATCAAAATCATATTCCTGGAATAGCAATAGCCACCTGCATATTCTTCCCCCCAACAGTGGCTTGTTGACTAGGTACTTCAGCGCAGAGTGATCAATGAACATCTTAAAATGTCCTCCCAACAAGTAGTGTTGAAATGTTTGCAGCGCGTACACCATGGATAAACCTTCTCTCTCGGTGGTAGTGTAATTTATCTCAGTTGTAGAGAGCTTCCTGCTTGCAAAGGATAACGAGTGGTCAATATATGATGCTCCTAGTTGTGCTAACACTGCTCCTAATGCAATAGAGGAAGCATCGACATGCACATGGAATTGCTTACTCCAATCTGGGAAAACCAGAATGGGCGCAGTGACCATTTTCTGTTTCACTGTATCGAAGCTCTACTGACATTCCTCTGACCATTGGAACTGGCAATCTTTCTTTAATAACTTCTCCATAGGTGTTTTTATCTGTGCATATCCCTTGATAAACTTTATGTAGTATCTCATATGTCCCAATGTAGTGCGCAATTGTCTAACCGAAGTAGGAGGGGGTAGATCAACAATGATGGAAATATTGGAAGGATCTACCAGCAACCTGTTCTTACACACAATATGGCCTAGAAACACTCCAAAGGGCGAGAAGAGGATACACTTCTTTAGGTTCATGGAAATATGACATTGCCTTCACTTATCCAACATTAGTCTTAAGCATTCAATATGATTTTGCAATAAGCTAAAAACAGTCCAATCGTCAAAATATGCTTCCAAAAATGTATGTAAAAATTCCTTGAATGCTTTGACCACCACCATAGAGAAGATGGATGATGCATTCTTCAATCTGAAAGGCATCATTGTGTACTGGAAAGAACCCCATTCTATTGCAAATGTGGTCTTATGGCGATCTTCCTTAGAAATCTTGATCTGATGATAACTTGAAAATCCATCTGTGAAGGAGTAAACTTCATGTCCTCCCACATTATCTAACACTTCATAAATAAACGGTGTAGGGAATGGATCATGTAAGCATGCATCATTCAACTTCCTTAAATATACACAGATTATGATCTCTCTCGACTTCTTATCTTGTACCACCATAGGGCTAATCCATTCTAACTCTTAAACAGGTTCTATGATTCTTGCTTTCAGCATTCTGTCTAATTCAATCTTGACTTTCTTCTTATATTTGGGATTCAATCTGTAGGGTCTCTGCTTGACTGGCCTTGCAGCTGGTTTCAAGGGGATATTCATTTCTCCCATGGGCCCTTTAATGCCCTTCATGTCGGTGAACTTGGTTGGAAACAAGTCCTGATATTCGTGCAGTAGTTCTATGATCTTATCAATGGTGGCATTGTCCCAATAATCTCCAACGTTTGCGAGCTTAGGTTCTTTCTATGTTCCAATATTAAATTTCTTGATTTTGATTGGTTGTCCAATGAAAGGTAGTTCAAATCCTAGTCCTTTAGTTTCTATGATGTTCACCTTCCTAGGATCATCATCTTCATCGGCATTGATGTTGTAGAAGCCTTGCAATTTTTGAAGGGGTGCAATCCATTCATATTCTTCTTGCTCAACGGGGAGGTTAGGTGCCTCCTCAAATAATTTTTGTCTTACAACTTGTAAATCCCAATCTACTGTTGGGTGCTGACTTGCAAATAAAAATGTAGCTACAAAGTTCTAATTCATACCGTGCCAATATGAAGTGGTGAGGCGCAGTTCTACTTGAAGATACCAATTGATGGGCGTTGTGTCCAAAGTATTAATGAATTTATGCACCCACTGTTCTTGAGGAATGTTGCTCCAGACCTCCTCACAACTTCGTACATGGTCCTTCGTGCAAATCTGACCTGTATAACGGACTTTGCACCCTTCAATTTGGTCTGAAAAGCGCATTGTCATCAAAGTGCGGCATTGCACCCATTCCACGATGTTCTTTTTGTGTGTCCCCCACCATCTTGCTGGTGTTTCTTTCAAGGCCTCATCCAGTGCCAACAACCTTTGTTGTATTGGTACAATTTCTTCAAATTCCAATAAGAAAGTTTCTAAATGATTTAAACCATCAAATGTGAGAAGATTACTTACTTTTGTGCCAATCCAGCAAACGTCCCTAGTCAATCTGGCACACCTCCATGAAAAAACTTCATACATTTTGTTCTTCCAGTTATCTACTACTTCTTCTGAATCTAATGAGCATGCGTTGTCACTTCGCTAGCTTAAGTTCCCATTTGTTGTAGGATTAATATAATCATGTTGTTTTGTTGTCAATTTATATATGTTCTCTAGTTCATAAGCATGATCTTCTTCTTTGATGGGTTCTGTTTATCTACGACCTTCATTAGGATCCAAAGGTGCGATGACCCTAAGGCCATCACCTTCAAACATCATTCTTATTTTCTTTAAGTCAACAATAGTGGAATTGTTGAAAGCCCAATCAATTCCTAATAGCGTAGGATAAGGACAACTATCATCAACTATATCAATTACTTTGAAGTCTACAAATGTCATGAACCCATCGATGTCCATAGGTACATGCTCCAGTCTTCCAAAGGGACTTACGTCCTGTTGATTAGCCATCCTGAGCCTGATAGGGGAGTAAATCGGCTTAGGTTTTACCATCAGTTCCCAGGTCTGCTTCGTCATAACATTAACTTCTGACCCTAAGTCAAGGACCACATAATCGATTTCATAATCTCCAATCTGAGAATTAAGGTGTAGTTCCTTATTTTTCCTTCTCTTTCTGGATACTTGATGTACTACTCTATTCAGTAGAGGATCTACCCTCCCTATCTCATATTGTCTGATCAAGTATTGTAATTCTTTCATAACTTTTTCATCCTTAATCAAATTAATGCAAGTACATAAGAATTCCATAATCTTGCTTACCTCTTTTCCTTCTCCGGGTGAGGCAGACTGATCAAATGCTAGAGGCATTCCACATTCTCTCACTTATGGTTGTGTCTTTGATGAAGAATCTTGGTCTCTTCCAAATTCTCTTCTTGCCTCTTCAAACATCTGATTTTGTTTCCTTGGATCAAACACTTGTGTCTTCTCTGCAGCTCTTCTAGCCCTTGATTCTTCTGTAGTCTTTCTTGGGGTCACTATGTCTTCACCTGTAACAACACCTCCTCTAGTGATAACAACAACTCTGGGATCCTCTCCACGAGGTTATGCTGAGATTAGTTATACTTTCTGGTTTCCTCCTCGTCTCTCCTGGAGTTTCACTAACAATGTTGGACAATCCTCAATAACATGTTCAAATGAGTTGCAGTAGCTTCAAGTGGTAAAAGGGTTCTGAAAATCCCTTGTCAAGTGTCCTAGATGTGCACAGTTATAAAAATTGATCTCACCTGGACCTCCACCCATGCCTCCTCCTCGTCCTCTTCATATGAATCCACCACGAGGGTTGAAGTTTCCTCTTCCTGGAGAATTAAACTGTGTAGCATTTCCCTCCTCCCGCATCTCTCCTTGAATCCTATATGTATCTCTTGACCTTTCATGCATGAGGTCATAAGCTCTACAATCCTTCTCATCATGCCCCACATATTTACAGAATGTGTAGTAAAGATTTGTAGGTGTTTGGACATATTTTTGCATATAATAGCATTCACCAGGGCGATGCCTATTTCTACATACCTTGCACCAGGGTAGAGTAACCTGTTTCAAAGGGATCAGAGCTTCAGAGGCTAAGCACTCATTAAACAAGGGACAATGATCCTTGTCATGGACTTTTGATTTGAGTTTGATACACCATATGTCCTCTCTTGTATCTTTTCCCTTGTCTTTTTTCATATCTTCGACCTGCAAAGATAAGCTAGTTAGTTGACTCAAAATTTGACTCATATCTGAGCTAGATTCTCCCATATGGGTTGATTCTAGCTTCATGGAAATATCCAATGCTTCAGCCTATGAAGAAACCTTCTATTGCATCAGAGGAACTCCAATATGTGGCAAGAGGGAAGCAATGAACCATTCCTTGTTCTACTCGTCTGGGATCTGAAAACTCAAATGGCCTGTCAAGTTCTTAAACCTATGATCAAACTCCCAAATAGGTTCAACTACTCTTTTCTTGATTTCTTTTAGTTCTGTAATGCACTGCGACTCCGACTTGGGTTTCTCAAAATATGTACTCAACACAGTTTTGATATCATTTAGTGGTTTAGGTTGTGCAACTCCTTTAACAAACTTCATGTACTAGCTCAGTGTGCAGTCTCTCAAGGTAGTACTAAATTGAGCTCTCTTAATAGCTTCGTCATTGACTTGCTTAATACTCCATACAACTTCGCATAAGAACCAGTGTTGATCGGGATCTTCAGATCCATATCCCCTAAAGACAAGTAGCCTCATTTCATATGCCATATATCTTCCTAGGGTGCTTGAATGAGTATGTGTTGAACTGTTGGTAACAATGCTCTGAGTGCTCTAATAGCTCTGGCTAATCTGGTTACTTAACGTTGCTAAAACAACAGGAGGAGTAATAGTACTTACTTCAACAGTTGGTGTAGTTCCTGAAGTTTTTTATTCTTCTTGGCAAGGTTCTTCAGTCTTCCCTTTATCTTCCCTAGTGGACTCTCAATGTTCCTAGTTCAATAACTCTTCCTCTTCTCCACTGTAGAACCCTTCATCCTGTTTTAATGGTTCGTGATTCGACTCAAACAAGTCCACCAAAGGAACCTCTCTGAAGGTTCTCCCACTGCATGTATGTCTAACCTTTGTGTTGTTGTCGCTATCTGAGTTTTTGAAAATTAGATTTTTGACCGGGCCAGCTACTGTATCTTCAAGATGTTCTTCTCATGCAATAGCATCTTGATATTCAACTTCAAAAAGTGTAAAAAATTTCCTCGTGGTCCCTTAAAGAAATATCTCTCTGCTTGGTTATATGACTCTACTCTGTCAATAGCAAACTCGGTAATGTACCCTCCAATGGTGTTATCAAACCAGTGATCTACTGCTCTTGACATGGCGTTATCAACTCTCTTGACCTTCTTGATCAATGTCGACATCCAAACCATAGGTGGTCTAGATCTGATCTCAAACTAGGTATCTACTAATTTGGCTAACCACTTGTATAGCTCCTTATGAATCCCTCCAAAGAAAATCTAGTGTATATCAATAAAGATATACCTTCCCAACCAATCATCTGTACTAAGATTAGGGTTCTTGTTCTGAGCTTCAGTGAAGTCATTTTCTTGTTCTTCTATCCACTTCTGAATGTTTGTCTTCGATGGAAAACACATTGACATTTACTCAAGAATATCCTGATCCCAGCAATGGAACCATTTGTTGGCATAGGGGCAGACCCAGGGTTCAACTCTAACAGTGCACCAACAAGCCCTAACTACTGGCCCTTTCGTAAATACCTACGGAGCATATGCAGTATCACTCAAAGTAGCAATAAGGGTTTGCATGACACAAATGTCTACAACTAGAGAAAATGCATGTGGATTCAAAAGAAAAACACATAGAGAGCTAGTTATTATTTTACCACTTAA
Source organism: Picea glauca (assembly GCA_000966675.3). Lineage (NCBI taxonomy): Eukaryota > Viridiplantae > Streptophyta > Pinopsida > Pinales > Pinaceae > Picea > Picea glauca. The sequence continues at coordinate 29,012 of JZKD02S0216768.1, forward strand.
GTCTACTTCGCATAGTTATATCTCAAATCTAGCACAATAATGAAATAACATAATAACAAAAGGCAAAGAACTCAGCATCGATCACACATAACAACAAGATATACATGGATCACCTTCTCCCTAGGGTTATGTCCACAGAATTGTGTTTCTTGATATATTGTATGAAAACATACAGTTCTATCTGTGAACTTAGCTTGCAGGTCTCTCTCTCTTCCTCTTCTCTTCTCCCCTCCCTGCGCACCCAGCTGCAGGGTTGATCTTTGCACCCAGCTAAAGATCTTACAATACAACAGTATTCTCACAACACAATACTTTCTCTCATGCAACAAAATAATCACTTTCTCAACCCACAATGACCAACTCAGAATGAACAACGAGTGACGAACCCCTCTTCTCTCATCTAGGTCCTTACTTATACACTTTGTGACAACGTCTAGGTATCAAAAACCTAGATCCAAAACCCTAAGTGTCTAAAAACCTAGGTTAACTTGACTCGTGTTTTCAAGGCTTCGCTAGCCTATCTTTCCTTCTTTCCCGCGAGGTGCTCCAAAGCATCCATTGGTGGATTTTTCTGCTTGCTAATTTGTCCACAATCCATCTTCCTTTTTGATCTGTCTTCCTCGACCTTCTCGTTCAATGGATCATTTTCCCTTACTTTGCTCCTTATTTTCTTCTTCCTTGACCACTTCGATCCAATCTCAGTCAATGTGCCTTCCGCGCATTTCGTACTTCGCCTTTCTTCCTAAATCTTCGATTTCTACCCGAATCTTCACTTTCTTCCATAACCAAGGGAAAACAACCACCCTGGCACGAAACGTCACCACAACGTCACTTTCTCTCCCCTCCTTACAGGCAAACGAGGGCATGAAAATTTGTGTCGAAACCTTGTCCCACCGGGCACTGGGACATCGAGATGCCTTTGAAATTCCTCACAAGAAAATATCTAGTAGTCAACAACAAAGAGTTCTCCTGACTTACACAAGGATTTCAACTGATAGTGGGTATGGTACAAGCCATAGAACCCAATGGAGAAACCATGCACCATCCCACTGGGGCACAAGACCTTTGGGGCATCGGCCCAGAAGGATCTAGTGACTTCTTGAGGTTGGTTACATGTTTATACATGGTGCCTAGTTCTTCTGTGAATGGTTGAGATCAAACCTCTCCTCCAGATCAACATTTGGTGCTCCTTTCGGGGTTAAAATGAGATATGAGTAGTCCCTTGGGTTTATTTATCCCAGTATCAATTTTGCACTTGGAATAAAAAGGCGTATTTCATAACGTCAAGAACATACCTGAAACCTCAACTCTTAGGAAGAGTAGACACTTCCCCACAACATAATTTTCAATAAACCCAGGTTTCATAAAGGTCAAGGACATGTAAGGAAATCTAAGCATATAGGGAAAATCCCAAGCCTCCCTTGCTTATTTTTTCTGAGTTTAATTATTTTTGTTAGGACTCTCTCTTCAATCATTTCCTCATGGGTTAAATAACCAGGGAAATTCAATATAGACAAACTGCAGATCCAAGAAAGTATTATTCAGTTATCATTCATCACAAGAGGTAATAGTCAGTAAAAGGAATAAAAGCAAGTAGAAGATGGCAGTCCTTCTTATCTAGGCCATTACAAAAACATGATACATTCCATACTTCATTACCATATATACAAGAGAAATTACAGGTGAAAACACTTATATGTTCAATGATGAAATTAATCAGCCAAATGACTGTGGGGGAAAACCTTTCCCCCCAACCATAGGATATGCCACACTTTTTCTTTATACAACAAGTCACCCCCATGCCAAGCCATGATACCGCCAAGGAACTCTCACAACTGACTCAACAAGTCAAACAATGGATCATGGAGGTTACTCTCCTCCACTCCACTGGTAATATTCAAATTATCCATCTTCCCACTAGAGTCGGGACCTCCAAGATTTTATCAAGTTCCTGTCCAGCTGGATTTCCTCTACACAAGGGAGTCCCTTCTCTGCTACATAGTCCTTGGGTGTCCTCCCCTTACCAATGTCGATTTCTTTCCAGCCAACACCAAGTTGCGGTCCTATTTTTCTCCAGTATGGATATGTGTATTCTATGTTCCAGGGTGACCATTTATGTCCTGGGAATTCTTCCCAGTTCTTCTCTTTCTCAAATTTTCATACTCAAAAACTTTTTTCTCCTTCTCCTTGTTTTCTACTATGTTATTTTTCTTCTTCTTTTTTCTCCTTCTCCTTGTTTTCTACTATGTTATTTTTCTTCTTCTTTTTTCTCACTATCTATTTGATCTGTTTTTCCTCTACACATGTTCCAATTAAATTTCCCTCTTCCTCATTCCTCAAGACCTCAATTCTTACTTTTTTCATAAGAAAGCTCCCCATTTCGAAGGGGACGATCTATGTTGTGTATTTTTGTTTGAAATTGCAGCTCCTCATTTCACTTCTCCAAGTACCAAAATTGAAGGAAGTTAGAATTGTTCCAACCACCCAGACTACAAGCCATTAACAATTCCTTTTGGTCAAGGTAAACATGTACTTGTGTAAATGTTATGAATTCAATTCATGCAGAGGTGGGCTAGGTTTTTGAGTAAGTTTCCCATTTTCCTCATTAAAACTTCCCATTTCCACCTCACCAGTCCCTCTTGTGATATCTTAACAAGTACTGTAGGTTTCCCTCATCAATTAGTTATTTGGGTTTTCATTATCATAAACATAGTTACAGTCTTCATTATTCATAACACATAAATTCTTACACTTAATTACGGACTTGGGATAAAATAGGGGTTACAGTAATATCTTATGTTATCTTGCAAATCAATTTAGGGTTTATTTGGTTTTTAGACCTTTTAATGTAATCATAAGTTGTTGGCTACATTTAGATTCAATGAAAAATGGGATTTACGAATATTGTTGACTTTTCAATCCCTTCTTCCCCTAGTATCTAGGGTGATAGTAAAAGTCATGAATTTCCATGGATGATACCTATGTTCCCACTCCAAAGAGTCATAATGTGTGCTAAGGAAATAAATCAACTCTAGGTTATAATAGACTTGAAAATGATGTGGAACAAAATCCCAACTAAGCGATTATCAACAAGGAGCTTGAAGAAGGGTCAATTGACCCTTCTTCAAGAATAGTATTCTTTTCAAGTTGTGTAACATACCCATGTACCAAATCATCAAAATAGGGACACACAATTATTAGTAAGAATTTAAATGAAGTGCAGAGATCAAGCTCTAATCATTAATGAATAAATTATCAATGATAATGCAAGCCAAGTGAAAAAACTATCATTAGTTGACGAAGACTATGGCCTTTGTAACCCTTTCATGTACATATCAAGTCCATTGATTATATTGAAGCATATACTATGTAACTACACTGACCTACTAAAATTAGGCTTCCTGAAGGTTTCAAAAAGGCTTTTTATGGTTATCACATATGAATTTCTGAACAATTCACAATTTCTAATAAAAAAATAATTCACATGCTTCCTTCAATGACCCTAATCAATCATTCCTCTAGTTCTACATAGAAGGTAAATGAAAAATCAAAGAAAAATTTGTAGTCTTGAACCGAGGCTAATATATGCATGTACTCTCAATCCAAAATTCCATTTATCCATTATAAACAACAAGTCTCATATTGTGTAGACAAATAGATAAATGTTTAAATAAAGTGTTGTTAGCACCAACACCATGTAATCAAACAAGTTATCATGAACTGCAATATAATCAAGCAAGGTGAGGCCATAATTTGATTAATTATGAATTCCTTCAAGGTGGACTCAGATTACAAACTAGTTATTAATGTGGTATTGTTATTTTCCAAGTAAAGTTGAAAAACATACGCAAGAAGACAAACATCTCTAGTATTACTACATTTACCATCAGAGTAATGTTTACAAGCATAAGCATTACAGATAACCATAAAATTTAACAGTGCACAACAACCAGGTAGATCATTGTCAACCAAAAACATCACTTGTTTGTTTTCATATACATGTCAATTGCCATCATGGAACATTAACTTAAAAATAGTAATGGTACAAGTCATATATGATAGAGAATCGGTCAAATTTTTCCTATGTTATTTAAAACTCCACCAATTAATCCTTTTAAAGAAAGAAGCACAAACATGTTAAATTTCAACCATGCATACCAAATTGTCCCTAAGGAAGCTAGTTGGGGAAAGTTATTCATATCAAATGGGGAAATAGATAGTTAAGAGTATCTTTTTGAAAATTAGATACATAGATGAAACTTATATTTTTTTAAATCTACAGGCCAGACAACTGGTGGAGCGAGTGATTTCCACCCAATCATAGGAATTCCACTGTGGACATCATCACCTAGATGGGTTATGCTACCACCAAGGAACATAAGCAATGTAGATTAATTAGGCTAGACTTCTCTTAATTCATAGAGAAACAATATTACTAAACTAATATTTCACTGCTAAGTTTTTTAATACAAAGCAGCCCTTGGCGCCTACAATACATGCCCCACAAAACACAAGGAGGTGTTCCTTCTATGCTCAATATTCCCTCAGAAGTATCCTCCATCCATTGTTATTCAATGTGTGCATGGAAAGGTCCAAGATGATTCCCCTCAACTTGAGAAGAAATTATCTTGGTTCCTAGATTTTCCCAACGCTCTCATGGCTTCATTTCATGGTTGTTTTATCACATACTATGGTAGGCTTCTTCTTTTTCTAGAAAGAACTATCATTTTTACTCTTTTTCCCTCTTCAAAAAATTATCTCCCCTTTTCCATTCTTGTTGCATGAGTGAAAGATGGAAAGAGATTCCTAATTCAACTCTTCTTAGTTCCAAGAATTTAGGGAATATTACTTTCTATTTTTTAAGAAATGATGACTTATATTGAGGAATTTGTTTCCTCCGGTCCTCTTAACCTCTTTTAACTTTGAAAACTCAAATTTTTAAATGAGTGAAAGTTCAAGGCATCATAAGGTAGATATTTTTAGGAATAAACCCCCCTTATAACCCCTTACCTTTACCTTCTTGTGATATCATATCCCCTTCATGCACTCTTGCTCCGTCGACCGTGGTCATTTTTTCTTAACTGTAGAAATAAAATAATTATAATATTCAAGAGGGTCAAACTAGGATATTACTTCCCTCCCTCCCTTGGAATAACATCATCCTTAATTTTGTGTTACCACTGTAATGATTATTTCTTCATTATTCAAGCATACATTCTCTTCATTGTCTTGGTACATCTCATATCTCTTAGCATTTTAGCATATCCCTACAATAGTCATGAAACTAAGAATGCATATCATATCCTTTTATATGCATTAAATATTTCATCGATATGAATCCAAACTATGAATTTCAATTCACAACTGAAATGTATATAACTCAAGCTAAATAATGCAATCCAATACAATGCTTATATGTATGAATATGTATTTGCTCCATATGGCTGCCATGGATATAATTAAGCTCATTATTTTTTCAAACACACCCAATGCACACATGATCCCAGCTATCATGTAACATGAATCTCCCACAATATATCCATTCAAGTCTCCTCTTCCTTGTAGTCACTCACCCTCTAGGATCAGGCACCCCCTTCTTTGCTACACAGTCCCTCGGGCGATCCATCAATTTCCAAGACTTACTCACAAAATAATAGTACATATACTTATAGAGTATTACAACCAAGGCATCCCTCTGGCTTGATCTAACATAGCATAGCACATCTCAATAGTGATCAAGGAATATCATAGGGTTTTAGTGTCACTACAGTGGAATTCTCTCTGTGATTTTTAGCATCAACAACCATCATCTTTCCTTCTTGAACAGACTCATCATCTCACCTATATCACATACCTACTTGAGACAATATCATAATAATTTCAATAAAAATATTTTGTTTCAGATATGTTTTATAAAGAAATCATATTTAACAAGTATGATATTCTTCTCATAATGTTTTTCTCTTGCATGTGGTAGCACCCAGTCTTCATTATGGACTTACACTTATTTCCATATCCAATACCATTCTACCTGAAATCTAAACTTTAAATTAACCAAAAAACTATGAGCATCCATGCATATAATCCTTTCATTGTAGCATTTACAACAACCCAATAAATGATATCATAATTATAACACACTGGTTGTTATCACTGGAATTTCGTTTGCAAATGGTTACAAGAATCCAACATCTTCAAACACATATTAGTTCATCCATGGACTAGAAAGCATTTCCAAAGGGCACAAAACTATACAACTGGTTGAAAAATCAGCATGCGCTAAGGATACAAAGGTAGAGCGCGCACATGCAACAGTCGAATAACGCCGGAAAAGTGCATACGTGGCCGATGCGTGACTGTGGACATAAAAATCCATGCACACCTCAAAGCAACACATTTATGATTTTGGTCGGCCTTCCACCCACTTCTGGTTCATCTCCCAAGTCGATTTGATACCCAAATCCGAGTTGAATCCGAGTGGGGGGTTGGTCAAAGACCTAAGGGTGCCCTAAAGAGCCTCTTGTTCACACTAAAGATTGGTTGAATAATGCCTCAAAGCTTTGCTATAAAAAGAGGCCATGGGTGCACCATATTTTCAAGGAATTCATTTGTATTCTTATGTTGCCTATATTCTCTTGGAGGATCGTCTTTCCTCATCAAGAACATACAAGCACCATTTCATTTAGCCATTCATATCACCTCTTGAGTGAATGTGCTTTGGATTTTCTTCACCATTTCCTTCTAGTTTGTTACTTGTAAGAAGAGCTCAATCATTGGGGGTTCAAGAGCCCTCCCTTGGAGGAAGAGGGGACCCATAAGTCTCCCTTTCTCTTTGGTGTTTTCCCACTAATACAATTTATCCATTCGCGGCATACATGTTGTTTATTTTCTTGTTATATTTCCCTTATGCACTCTAGTTTAGTTTCTTTTATTATTATTATCTTAGTTCTTTGCTTATTTCTTATGCTTGATGTTTCTAACTCTTGCATTCACTGTTGTCTTGTCTAGCTAACCCAACTGGACTTGTAAGCATCCATATTTTGCTCATTTAGGTGACGAAAGGGACGCAACATATTAGCGACTCCAATGGGGATAGGTATCAATTTCCCCCCCATTTGGGTTGTTTTAGCACTTTTGGTTTGTTTAAATTGCAGGAACCCTAACCGACCCATGACTGCCTGCAAAAAGCTAAATTCAGAGCTGAGTTAAGAGAATTTCATTTGAAATTTCTTTCACGGTCGTGTAACAGAAAGTGCATGGGTTTTTTCACCCACAGTCGCGTCTTCTGAGCACATGCGCCAAACCCATTGTGTTTCTCAGTGCATTATGTCCACTACGCCAAAAGGTCATTTTTAATTTGCGCATTGGCGCCCAATGCACCTCTATCTACTCTGTGACCCGTGCATCTGTCCAGAAAATCATACATTGTAAGGGTTTTGTGATTTGTTGGAGGCCCATAGCCTTCTTAAGTTTGATTCTATGCAGATTGTAATATGCACCACACTTAGATTCCCTCTCCACATGAAGGGTTATTCAAAACATAGGCGCTTAGGGGGTTAAAATCCATATTTATCCTCTTTTTGCTTTCATTTTTTCCACATGGATGGCTTTCTTTGATTAAGGATAAGTTGGAATCATTCTACATCACAAATATAACTACTTGCATTGGGACCAGAAATTGAACGTCAATCTTTGAGTATGCTCTTCTCTCACGCTACAAAGCGATCTTGAGAATCAGAAAAACGATTGAGGGAAAATTTCATCTCCCTTAAAGGAAAAATATTTAGGAGAGGACAACAGCCCCCCTCGGGACTCCTCTTAGTTTATTTTTCAAACACATCTTAAAATTGTAAGGGCCCATACATGCCCACATGCTACAAATATAGTATAGTGTTGAAATTTACTTTCTTAGATTAAATCACTAGGGAGGTTTAAAGGTTTTGTAACGGGCCCATACATGCCCACATGTCCACAATATAGGACAGTTTTTGAAGATTTCTTAGATTAAATCACACTAGGAAGTTAAAGGATTGGTAAGGACCCACATGTCCACATGCTAGTTCTCTAGGGACTTTAAAATTCCGCAAGGTTGTACCAATGGCATTTAGTAAATTAGGTAATCAAAGGACCACACAAAGTCCACATGCATCAAGGTGACACCTAACTTATTAAAAATTTGGCACACTTTCACTTGTTCACACACAAAGTCACTAATCACTCACATAGTTTTATCTAGAAATTGTGGAGGTCGAAGTAAGTTCCCTCCAAAGGGATTTTGAAACACCCCACACTTTTCTTGACGAGACTATCCACTCCCACTTAATTTCAACTAGATTGGTCCACACCCCCAATCTCACAAACAACCTCATCTAAAATCTTTCTAAAAAACTCACAAAGTTTTACTCCACAGGAGGTGCCAAAAGAAATGTTTTAGTCTAGGTAGGATCTTGGGGACGAACATCCAAATAAATCCCCGTTATCAGGTTCTCACATCTTCAAACAGTAGAAGTTGTCAAATATGGAACTGTAAATCCTCCGAGTCAAGTGTTCCTACACCATAAGGCAGAGAGATACTCGTAAAGGGTTGAAGGCCGAGGTCCAATTGTTCTATGCATCCCCCCTTGAGGCACCAACCTCTTGGACGAGATCCAGCCCGTGACCCATTTCTTAGGCCGAAAATCTAAATGTCACACTTTGAACAAGGTACCTAGTGACCAAATTTTAGGACATCTACCCAGGTGGCAATTGTGGGATGCAATTGCACCTTGATCGGATTTTGTGTGGCTATTGGGAAATATTGCCAGCTCTTTTGGGATATGAACCCTCTACCCCTCATTATAACTGATTACTTCATCCTTCACTAGTTCCTCTTTCGGTGGCTTCAGACCCCACTGTTGAGTGTTATTGGAAGGTCCAGTGTTATTTGAGAGGAAGGACGTTATGTCTTTTAGGACACGAGAATTTGTTTTCTTTATTATCCCACGTGAACAAAAACCACCTGCCCACATGTATGCTTCTTTATCAATTGATTTATGTATGATACTCTTGTGATTACATATGATTGTGAGATATATTGTGAAGGTCCAAAAATCATAGCAAAGACTCTTGTTCATTTATAGCTCTCATCACCATTTGCACACATCCACTTTGTTATTCGGACATCATAGGGGACCCACAAAATCCCCGTCGTTCCAGATGCTTGCTAAATCTCCCTCCCATTCTAGGGGGATTTCCTAGTCTTGCCAACTCATCGGCTCCACCTTCTCACACTCATGTGAGTGCTACCATCTTAGGATCTGCTTTGCTCAGTTCCACTTTACTTGGGTCCACTTCCCAAGTTCAAACCTCCACCCACTTTCCTTTACAAGGAAGCGGGGGACACACTTCTTCCCCAGGAAGAAGTAGAACCCCACCTAGTCCCCTCACGGGTCAGGGACACACAACACTCACACCATGGCCAGAACGAACCCTCTTCAGGGGTCAAGCACAAAAAACATTCCCACAATGATAGGAATTAATCCTCCACCACAACCCCAGATGCCATACTTGGCTTCCCTCAACATACCGGATCTGACTAAGCTCACCAATGATCCTATATTGCACGACCCCACATGGCCCACAATGCCTACCAAACTACCTTCAGACATTCCCAAGTTTGAAGGAAAAGCAGGAGATGACCTGACCAACCATATCATGACCTTCCACTTATGGTGCTCTTCAAACAACATCATAGACGACTATGTCCTATTGAGGTTATTTCAATGCACACTCACTGGCCCATCAGCCAAGTGGTATGTAGAAGAAAAATCTGGGTCCCATACGACCTTTAAATATTTGGCCAAAGCATTTTTTACCTTATTTCAACTACCAATCTGTCATGACAATGGTATCGAACTACTCTCATAGTTTAAACAAACCTCCGCTACACACATCGCTAACCACATTCACGAATAGCATCGACGATGTAGTCTATGCAAAGCAGAAGCCACCAAGAAACAATGCCTTAATTGGTTTCTCAAATCACTTGTTTCCCTCCTTTGGCTGCCACCTTCCCTCAGTCTGAAGAAGAAGCCACCAGAAAGGCTCAACAGTTCGAGCTCATTTATTCTTAGTCAGGATACTTATATACGGTACTACCTAACGCCCCGAGACCCATGTCATTCAACCAGGACAAACCTGGGATTTCTCACTCCGCGGATGGATTGATCAGTACCACGACACACCACAATCCACACCTCCAACAACTACCTATGTATGGAACACCTCAATATC
>JZKD02S0216768.1:42389-85790 GCA_000966675.3 Picea glauca
AAATTCCAGTATGGTATCTACATCCACCTGAGAAGGTCCCTCAACCATCCTTCCCTTCCCAAACATAAGGAATCTCGATGAATATTCCAATATTTACCCCCACCATCCTACCCACACCCCCACTCACTAGCACCCCTACTACAGTTGGGGGCAGACGGAAGAAGAAAGAGCTCGCCACTCTATTTCCACCACGAGTTCAACCTCCTTGTGCACTATGCGAGAAATATGGACACCCCACCAATAAGTGCCCATATCTCCCTGAGCTACGCAGTTTAATTCAACTCCCATGGGCACCAACACCACTCGTAACTTTCTCCAGTGCTACCACTGCGTCCCCTAACATAGGTAGCAAAGGGTTGCAAACCAAATTCTCATGTGCCATTTGTTCTAAGTATGGCCATTACACCCACCATTGCCCGACGTTATCTCAATTTTGACATACGTTAACGACAGTCTGCCAAAGCTTCCAACAAGAACCTCCTCCATCAGCATCATCTCACACGCATGTCACTGACATCCACTATGTCACAACCTCTATCAATGAACGTATGTGATATCCTTGCGCTCTCTGTGAATCACTTGATCACTTCACATATCAGTGTCCTATGATGATTGAGTATAGGCATCATCAATTGGCCCTTATTCTCAATCGTACCATCACCCCACCTCCGGTGACGCCAGTAGTTTCCCCTACTCCCTCTCCCGATATTGTTTATATCTTCTCCCCTGAGCCTGAGGGAATTCCCAATCCTCCATGGTTCATCATTAGCCTAGAGGAGGATTTTCCCCCAAATCCTCCCAATTCTCCAAATCATTTCCCCATCGAAATATTACGCTCGACTGCCATTTTCAACCCACAATATATCGATATTTGGTTTATGTCGAACGAACCATCACAACCTACTTGTGACACCCCCTCTTCCTCGTCACCACCAGAATACAACCACACGGTGACAGTCACCAACGTTACTCCCCTGGATCCCCTATATTCTCAACAGTTCCACTGTGATGAAGACATCCTCGAGGAATTAACCACCTGCGATTGCCCATGGGATCCACTCCATCACCGAGCGCTCTTTCTCTCACAGGACGCCTTTGGTCCTCCTAGACAAAACTCCATATATGCAATTAAATCCAAAGATTTTATCCCATCAGGGCATATAGACTAGTTCAATAACACTATCCCTTCCCCCGACGCTTTTGAGGAAGGCAATATGGCCAACATTTCCCCCACTGTCAAGATCAATATTTCCATTAAACCTGGAATGATAGAGGAAACAACCATAGGTGTCGCATGCTCTCCTGAAGAACTCATCCCCTACAAATCTCTCTTCCAGGAATACCAGGACATATTTTCCTGGTCATACACATAGATGCCCAACCTTGATCCCTCTATTTTTTAACATCATATAGACACGTGGCCTAATATTACCCCGGTACAACAAAAGCAACGTCCATTGCACCCATCCAAAGCAACGACCATCAAAGCCGAAATTGACAAATTACGCGTTGCAGGGTTCATATACCCCATTGCATATACATCATGGGTCTCCAACCCCATCCCCGTTAATGAAAAACAAGGCATTATCTGTGTCTGTGTGGATTTTCACGATCTCAATCACGCTTGACCCAAAAACAATTTTCCAACACCCTTTATCGATCAAATTATCGATGATTGTCTTGGTGACGAAGCTTTGTTCTTCATGGATAGTTTCTCTGGCTACAACCAAATTCAGATCCACCCAGTCAATCAATACAAAACTGCATTCACTACCCCTTGGGGTACTTTTGCATATCGTGTCATGCCTTTTGGCCTCAAGAATGCTGGAGCCACTTTTCAATGCGCCATGACATACATTTTTCATGATCTGGCTCAAATCATTCTCACCTACTTGGACGATCTCACTGCTCGATCGAAGAAACACACTCAACACCTCGATGAATTACACGTGTTTCACAGGTATCGTCAGTACAATATCTGCTTGAATCCCCTCAAGTGTGTATTATGCGTCATCGTTGGACGCCTCCTTAGGTTCTTTGTCTCCCAACATGGCATCACAATTGACCCCCTCAAGGTCCAAGCCATCAAATAAATTCCCCCACCATGGAATTTACGCCAACTGCAAATCTTACAAGGCAAAGCTAACTTTCTACGACGCTTTGTCCCAGATTATGCCACCCGCGCACATGGCTTCCTTCGCTTGCTATGCCATGACATCCCTTTACAATGGGATGAACATGCCCAATCTTCTTTTGATGACCTTAAAGTGGCACTCTCCAACACCCCGTTGATTAGTCCACCCGACTATGATCGCAACTATATCCTCTACTTATCGGCCTCAGCCATCTCAGTGGCAGGAGTTCTAGTCCAATTAGGGGATGACAATCGAGAGCATGTCGTTTACTATATTAGTAAAAAACTTTCAGGGCCACCCTTGAAACACAATCACGAAGAGAAAATCTCCCTTGTAGTTGTCCTCGTAGTCCAGAAACTGTGCCATTACATCCTACTTTGAACTACCAAGGTTGTAGCCAATTCCAACCCAATGCAGTACTTTCTCAGTCACCGAAAAATTAATGGAAATTTTTCCTGATGGATCATCATCCTTCAGGAGTATGACCTCGAATTTTCAACACCTAAGAGCAAGAAAGCTCTCATCCTTGCCGAACTCATTACGACATGTCCTTTCAATACTACCAGTTCTCCCATCAATACAGACTTTCTCGATGAAAATCTCTTTTACATCCCCTCAAATGATCCCTAGAATGACGATCTCCTCGTCAACCTCCGAACATAGAATTTCGGAAGCCACCTCTCCAGGGATGATCATCGACGTATTCGGCACCAGTCCCCTCACTGCCTCCTTATCAGAAATATCTTATATCTCTGAGGGATCGACACCATACTTCGTCGATGTTTGACTATTGACGAATTTGACTGAGTCTTGAATGACTGCCACAGTGGCGCTTGCGGTGGCCACCTTTCAGGGATGTCCACCGCCCATAAAATAATTCGATCAAGATATTTTTGGCCCACATTGTTTCACGACTGCATCCACGCTATGAAGCGATGTGACAAATGTCAGCTATATGACAACAAAGTGAGAGCACCACCTTCTCCCCTCCACCCAGTCATTATTGTTGGCCCCTTTTGCAAATGGGGCATAGACTTCATGACTTGCAACCCTCCATCTAGCAATGGACACAAATACATCGTCATGGCAGTCGATTATTTCACCAAATGGGTTGAATCCATGCCCACCTTCAACAACACCGCTAACATTGCCGCGCATTTTTTCTTCAACCACATCATCTCCCGCTTTGGATTTCCCCTACATCTAGTCTTTGATCACAGGAAACGCTTCGAGAATGAGATTTTCTTCGAAATCTCCTCTAAGTTAGGCTTCTCCCACGATTTTGCCTCCTCATACTACCCTCAGTCCAACAAATAGGTAGAGGTGGTCAACAAGGTCCTCAAAACCATGTTGCAGTGCACGGTTAACAAACATAAGACCAACTGGGACCATATGTTATTTTCCGCACTATGGGATTATTGCACGGTAGTTAAAACTGCCACTAGTTTCACACCATTTCATCTTGTCCATGGGATCAAGGCCACTCTCCCCATTGAATGTAAAATCCCCACATTACGCACCGCTATTGAGATATTACCCGACACTTCTCTGATGGAGCAGCATCTGTTGAACTTAGAGTCGTTCAATGAAGATTGTCAGTCTTCATTACAAAACAATGAGGCAGCCAAAAAACAGTCGAAGGCCACCTTTGATCGCCATGTCAACCTTCGATCGTTCAACGAAGGTGAGCTTGTCTTTGCTGATGATATCGCCCATGATACCTTCAACCATGGCAAGTTCAAGTCATTATGGCATAGACCTTACATCATCCAACATTGCCTCACTAAAGACACATACATCTTGGCCTCTCCTGAAGGCCATCCCTTTAAGGAACCCGTCAACGGGTTGTACTTAAAGAAATTCTATGCATGAGCATAGCCATGCTACACTAGTCTTTTTCTTTTTATAGAGTTTTTAGTCTTCTTTTTTCCTCCATATCTTCCATCTAATCTATCATTTGTGTTATTGACAGATGCCTCCTCCATCAACCTTCCACATCGGTTACGCTGATGGAGCTAGTCGTTGGACACAGAATCTCGCTTCGGCTGCTTCGGCCCTCTATACCCCCTCGCATGAACTGCTCCACTCCAGCGACATATGCCTGGGCTCAGCTACCAACAACCAAGACGAATACACAACCGCCATTGGCCTCCTTGCCGAGGCCAATATCCGCCATGTTCGTCACCTTAGTGTCTTATTAGATTCCCAACTAATTGTCCTCCAGCTCAATAATGCGGACCGTGTCCGTGATCCTTGCCTCTTTCGCAAATACCTGCAAGTTAGACTTTTATCTCTAAATTTTGATTCAATCACTTTTACACATATTCCAAGACAATTTAATCAAATAGGAGATAATATGGCTAACCTAGTGTTAGATTGGCATTTATCACATTAAGATCCCATCACACATACGTACAACAATCACAAGTCTATCACAACATATAAACTAGACATCATAAACAAAAAACATCATCACATACAAACATCACAGAGATCCAAAAATGTATATCCATATCTATATATCGGTCAATGTGCCATCAATGTTTACAAAAAATAGTACATCAAGTACAAACATCCGTAGGTAAGTGACCATCTCACTCCTATATATACAAATCCAATGTCACAACACCATATACAAAATAGGCTCGCAAGCCTCTATAAATACAATATATATATATACAGAGAGAGAGAGAGAGAGGCACTAATGGCGCCTCTAGAGCACCACCACCCAGTCCTCTCTCTGGAGGAGGCACCCCACTAGCTATAGGTCCCTTAGGCCATGGGGGAAACCTTCCAGTCATCGCCACTCCCGCTATATCTACTCTGTGGATCAGGGTCCACGACTCCACCAGAAGCCCAATACATTACTCTAGGATCCGCTCATCCTGAATACACACCCACATCCCCTCGAAAACTCCCTATAGTTCTACCTCTAATTAGAGGCGAAAATCCTCGAACTCTCCCCCGAACCCCGCCAGAGGATCATGTGACGACCCTGCACCGGGGTCATCATAACGACATGTCCTGGATGCTCTCTCATCATTAATGAGCCTTTCCCCAANATATACAGAGAGAGAGAGAGAGAGAGAGAGAGAGGCACTCATGGCGCCTCTAGAGAACCACCACCCAGTCCTCTCTCTGGAGGAGGCACCCCACTAGCTATAGGTCCCTTAGGCCATGGGGGAAACCTTCCAGTCATCGCCACTCCCGCTATAGCTACTCTGTGGATCAGGGTCCACGAATCCACCAGAAGCCCAATACATTACTCTAGGATCCCCTCATCCTAAATACACACCCACATCCCCTCGAAAACTCCCTATAGTTCTACCTCTAATTAGAGGCGAAAATCCTCGAACTCTCCCCCGAACCCCGCCAGAGGAGCATGTGACGACCCTGCACCGGGGTCATCATAACGGCATGTCCTGGATGCTCTCTCATCATTAATGAGCCTTTCCCCAGCATCCTCTCGTCACTGTCTCTCCCCTGCTCGCGGCTCTCCCCGTGGAGGTCTCACATGCCCCTGACGAGTTGGCGCTCTAACCAACTCAACATCATGCCTGTGAGGTCCCACATCTGCACACACAACAAACAAATGATAGAATCAACATCCATCTATACATAACGAACATGCTATACTATCTAAATATCAAAACATCAAATATAACATCATACCCTTGCGATCAAACACCTCTCCAGGGGGTAGCACCATATTCGGATCCTGAATGACTGTGTACTCGCGAGGTGCCATTCCTATGGACGGGAACTAAACTATCTCGGAAAAGTGATCGTCTAATTTTCTAATGGCCAACAACTATGCATCTGGTAGTGTATCCTCTAGACTAGTAGGTTCCTCTCCATGTTCCAACCTGGATAAGTGGTCAGGTCCTTTATTCATTCTTCCTGGCTTAACCACAATCTCAAAGTCATATTCTTGGAATAGTAGTAGCCATCTGCATATTCTTCCCCCCAACACTGGCTTGTTGACTAAGTACTTTAATGCAAAATGGTCAGTGAACATCCTAAAATATCCTCCCAACAAATAGTGTTTAAATTTCTGTAGCGCATATACCATAGCCAAGCTTTCTCTTTCAGTCATAGTATAGTTCCTTTCAGCTATGGAAAGCTTCCTGCTTTCAAAGGCTATAGGGTGTTCAATGTATCCTTCACCCGGCTATGCTAAAACTACTCCTAATGCAATGGATGAAGCATCTACATGGAAATTGAACTCCTTACTCTAATCTAGAAAAACCAAGATTAGCACAGTGACCATTTTCTGCTTTAGTGTGTCGAAACTCTGTTGACATTCTTCTTTCCATTGGAACTTACTATCTTTATTTACTAGCTTCTCCATGGGTGTTGTTATCTGTGCATACCCCTTAATAAACTTCCTATAGTATCCTGTGTGCCTCAATGCAGTGTGCAACCATCTAACTGAAGTGGGAGGAGGTAGATCAACAATGATGGCAATATTGGAAGGATCCACCAACAATCCCTACTTACACGCAATGTGTCCTAGCAACACTCCAAAGGGTGAAAAGAAAATACACTTTTTTAAATTCAGGGCAATCTGACATTGCCTGCACTTATCTAACATCAATCTCAAACTTTCAATGTGATATTTCAGTAGGCTAAAGACAGTCCAATCATCAAAATAAGCTTCCAAGAACTTGTGTAAGAAGTCCTTAAATGATTCGACCACCACCCTGGAAAATATGGCTGGTGCATTCTTCAAGCCAAAGGGCATCACTGTGTATGGAAAAGAACCCCATTCTATTGAAAAATATGGTTGGTGCATTCTTCAAGCCAAAGGGCATCACTGTATACTAAAAATAACCCCATTCTGTTGAAAATGTGGTATTATGTCGATCTTCCTTAGCAATCCCGATATGATGATACCTTGAAAATCCATCTGTGAATGAGTAGACCTCCTGTCCTCCTACATTATCTAGAACTTCAATGGTAAAGGGTGTAGGGAATGGATCATGTAGACATGCATCGTTCAACTTCCTTAGATCTACACAAATTTTGATTTCCCCTGTCTTCTTATCTTGGACCACCATAGGGATAATCCATTCAGATTCTTCAACAAGTTCTATGATTCCTGCTTCCAACATTCTATCAAATTCAATCCTAACTTTTTGCTTATATTTAGGATTCAGTCTGTAAGGTCTCTGCTTGATAGGTTTTGCATCTGGTCTCAAGGGGATCTTCATTTCTCCCATGGGCCCTTTAATGTCTTTCATGTCTGTGAACTTGGTTGGAAACAAATCCTGATATTCATGCAATAGCTTTGTGATCTTAATAATAGTAGCACCATTCCAATAGTCTCCCACATTTGCTAATTTAGGTGTTTTCTCTGTTCCAATATTAGCCTTCTTAATTTTAATGGGTTGTCCAACAAAAGGTAGTTCAATCCCTAGTCCTTCTATGTCTCTGTGACCTTCAGTTTCTGCAATGTTTACATATCTAGGGTCATCATTCTCGTCAGCATTAATATTGTAGCAATCATGTAACTGCTGAAGAGGTGTAGTCCATTCATCTCCTTCTTGGGAAAAAGGGAGGTTAGGTGCCTCCTCAAGGACCTTTTGTCTCAAAGTTTGTAAGGCCTGATCTACTGTAGGGTACTGACTCTCAAATAAAAACGTATCTATAAAGTTTTAATTCATTCCATACCAGTCTGTAGTGATGAGGCATAGTTCTTCTTGAAGATACCAGTTGATAGGCGTAGTATCCAAGGTTTTAATGAACTTATGTACCCACTATTCTTTAGGAGTGTTGCCTCAGGAGTCCTCACAACTTCGCATGTGGTCCTTAGGACAACTCTGGATTGTGTAATGAACTTTGCATCCTTTATCTTTGTCTGAAAAGCGCATTTTCAATAAGGTGTGACATTGTACACATTTTGTGATGTTCTTCTTGTGTGTTCCCCACCATCTAGTTGGTGTGGCTTTCAAGGCTTCGTCCAGTGCCAACATCCTTTGGTGTACTGGTACAATTTTCTCAAATTCAACTAGAAATGTCTCTAGGTGATTCAAACCATCAACTGTTGGAAGATTGCTTACTTTTGTGCCGATCCAGCAAACTGCTCTGGTCAGTCTGGCACATCATCGTGTGGAGAATTCATACATCATGTTCTGCCAATTTTCTAATGCCTCTTCTAAATCTGATGAACATGCACTTTCACTTTGCCTACTGAGATTTCCATTTGTTGTAGGATTAATGTAATCATGTTGTCTTGCTATCAGCTTGTAGATGTTTTCTAGCTCATACGCGCAATCCTCTTCCCTAATAGGTTATGTGTATCTGCGACCTTCATCCGGGTCCAGAGCTGCGATGAATTTAAGTCCATTACCCTCAAATATCATTCTTCTCTTCTTTAAGTCAACAACAATCAAATTGTTGAAAGCCCAATCAATTCCTAATAGCGCGGGATAGGGACAACTATCATCAACAATTTCAATCACTTTGAAATCTGCAAATATGCTTATCCCATCAATGTCTATAGGAAAATGATCTAGTCTTCCAAAGGGGTTGATTTCCTATTGATTAGCCATCCTAAGCCTGATAGGAGAGTAAATCAGTCTAGGTTTTCCCATTATTTCCCAAGTCTGCTTCATCATAACATTTACTTCTGGTCCCAAGTCAAGGACAACATAGTCCACATCGTAATCTCCAATCTGAGCACTAAGGTGTAATTCCTTGCTTGTTCTCCTTTTCCTTTATACTTGATTCACAGCTCTACTCGGCATAGGGTCTATTCTCCCAATTTCATACTGCCTCACCAAGTGTTGTAATTCTTGTACAACCTTTTCATCTTTAATCAAATTGATACATGTATATAAAAAGTCTATGAGCTTGCTTACCCCTTTTCCTTGTCTAGCTATAGAGGACTGATCAAATGCTGGTGGCATCTCACATTCCCTTACTTCTGGTTGTGCGTTAGATGAAGAATCTTGTTCTCCTACAAATCATTTCCTTGCTTCTTTAAAAGTATGCCTCTCCCTCCTTGGATCAAAAAACTATGTCTTCTCTGCAGCTCCTTTGATTCCTGATCCTTCTGTAGTTTTTCCTGGAGTCACTCTATCTTCTCCTGTAGCAGCGCCTCCTCTAGTAATAAAAATGACTCTGGGGTCTTCACCACGAGGTTCTGTTGATATTAATTGTACTTGTTGGTTTCCTCCTCACCTCTCTTGGAGTTTGGCCAACAATACTGAACAATCTTTGATGACATGATCAAACGAGTTACAATAGTTGCAAGTGGTACAAGGGTTCTGACAATCCCTTTCCAAATGTCATGGTTGTGCGCAGTTATAACAGATAATCTGACCTCTACCTCGGCCCATACCTCCTAATCATCCTCTTCCTCTTAATCCACCACGAATATTGAAGTTTCATCTTCCTGGGGAGTTGAACTGCGCATTGTTTCGTTCTTGTTGTGTTTCTCCTTGAATTATATATGTATCCCTTGATCTTTCATGCATGAGATCATAAGCCCTACAATCCTTCAAAGCATGTCCCACATATTTGCAGAATGTGCAGTAAAGATTGGTAGGTGTCTGGACATATTTTTGCATATAATAACATTCACCAGGGTGATGTCTAGTTATACATACCTTGCACCAAGGTACAGTAGCCTGCTTCAAAGGACTAGGTGCTCCAAAGGCCAAGTATTCATGAAATAGGGGACAATGCTCCTTGTCATGGCCCTTTGATTTACATCTAATACACCATATCTCTTCTCTTTTCTCTTTTCCTTTATCTTTCTTCATATCTTCAATTTGTAAAGATAAACTGGTTAACTGATTTAATATCTTACTCATACCTGGATTGGATTCTCCTAGAGGGTCTGCTTCTAATTTCATGGAAATCTCCAGAGCTTTAGCCTGCGAAGCAATTTTCTGTTGCATCAGAGGAACTCTGATATGTGGCAGGAGGGCAGCAATGAACCATTCTCTATTCTGTTCATCTGGAATCTAAAAAGTCAAGTGGCATGTCGGGGTCTTAAACCTTTGATCGAACTCCCAAACAGGTTCAGTGACCTTCTACTTGATTTCTTTCAGCTCTGTAATACATTGTGACTCTGACTTAGGTTTCTTGAATTCTACACTCAACACAGTCTTAATGTCATTCAACAGTTTAGGTTGTGCATTCGTTGTAGAAAACTTCATGTACCACCTCAGTGCGCAATCCCTCAAAGTAGTACTGAACTGAGCTCTCTTAACAGTTTTGTCGGTGATTTGCTTAATGCTCCAAACAAATTTGCATAGGAACCAGTGCTGGTTAGGATCTTCAGATCCATCTCCTTTGAATATGGGTAACCTCATCTCATCTTCCATAGATCTTCCTTGGTTTCTTGACTGAGTATGTACTAAACTTCTTGTAACAATACTCTGATTGCTCTGAATACTCTGATTACTCTGGTTACTTAATGCTTCTAAAACAACAGGAGGAGTGATATGACTTACTTCGACAATAGGTGCAGTTCTTGAAGTTTCTAGTTCTCCTCGGCAAGGTTCTTCAAATCCTACTTCCTTTATTCTTGCGAACTCTGAATACTCTTCGTCTATTAGATTTTCTTCTTCTCCACGATAGAATCCCTCACCTTCGTAGTGTTTCTTAAATAGGTTCGCAAGATGAACCTCTCTAAACGGTCTCCCACTATGTGTGTGTCCAGCCTCTGTGTCACTGTCACTGTCTGAATTCTTGAACATTAGCTTCACTGTATCTTCAGGATATTCTTCTCATGCAATAGCATCTTAATCCTCATCTTTAAAAAGTGTAGGAACTTTCCTCTAGGTCCCTTAAAGAAATACCTCTCTGCTTGACTGAACGATTCAACTTTRTCAATGGAAAACTCAGTAATGTACCCTCCAATAGTGTTATCAAACCAGTGATYCATCACTCTAGACACAACATTATCAACTCTCTTGACCTTCTTGATCAACGYCGTCGTCCAAATCACATGTGGTCTAGATATGATCTCAAACTAGGTATCTGTTAGTCTGGCTAACCACTCGTGTAACTCCCTATGAACTCCTCCAAAGAAAATTTYGTGTATGTCGGTAAAGAAGTACCTTCCCAACCAGTCTTCTGTACTAATGCTAGGATTCACTTTTCTTGTTCTTCTATYCACTTATGAATTTCTGTCTTCGATGGAAAGCACCTTGRCATTCCCTCAAGCAGATCCTTGTCCCRACAACAGAACCATTTTTGGCACAGGGGCAGACCCAGGGTTCAACTCTTGTAGCGCACCAACAAGCCCTAACTACTGGCCCTTTCRGMAACACCTGCGAAGCAGATGCARTCTCACACGAARTAGCAATAGGGGGTTGCAGGACACATGTGTCTACAACTAGAGGAAATGTAAAGTGGATCCAGGACAAMAACACATAGCAATCTAAATATTCCTTACCCTTCCTAAGCTTACTTCGCAGGTTATATCTCTGATCTAGCACAACAATGCAATAACAGGATAAYAGATAGCAAATAACACAACATCAATTACAAAGAATGACAAGATATACGTGGTTCACCCTATMCTARGGTTACGTCCACARAACTATGTTTCTTGATATATTAAATGGAAACATATAGTTCTATCTRCGCACTTAGCTTGCAGATTTGTCTCTCTTTCTCTCTTCCTCTTCCCTCCCTGCACACCTAGYTGTAGGGTTGATCTTCGCACCCAGCTGAATATCTTACAATACAGTCTCAATATTGTTCTCWACAACAATAATCAACAATGAACAACAAMAACCATAGTATCAATGAACCAACTTAGAACGAACCCTCCCAAGTCTTCTAGACCTTTATTTATACATTACATGGMAAAATTCWAGGTGTCAAAACCCTAGATCCMAAACYCTAGGTTCTTAAACCCTAGGTCAACTTGACCCGTTCTTTCAGGGCTTCACCATCCTGTCCTTCCTCCTTTTTCGCACGTTGCTCCAAAGCACTCGYTGATATCTTTTTTTGCTTGTTGAGTTGTCCATGATCCCTTTTCTTTGTTGCTTTGTCTTCCTCGATCTTCTCTTCCAACGAATAGATTTTCCTTTACTTCACTCCTTCTTTTCTACTTCTTTAACCACTTTGACCCCTCGGTTTATGTTCCTTCCACGCAGTTCATACTTGGCCTTTCTTCCTTAATCTTTGCTTCCTTCCATAACCAAGGGCCAATACATACCTAGTTTTGTTTACTTTTGTACATGCAAAGCACATCAACAAGTACAACATTGAGGACGATGTTCCTTTAAGGGGGAGGGGATTGTAATACCCATGTTTCACTCATCTTGTAAATAAAAGTATAACTTTCCAAAAGATTGTGGCAGACTAAATATGCGTGAATGTTGGATTTAATGAACCTTTTGTTATAAAAGGTAATGTATGTATTTTTGTTATTAATTAAATATGGATAATGTTGCTTAATTGTTGAAAGGGGGGTTTTCCAAGATAGATCATGATGCCATGAGAGAGATGGTGAGGGGAACCATAAATGGTTGAGATGACCCCCACCAAACCAGTACCTTACTGGATTTAATTTCTCAGACCCAGAACAATCCTCTGACCTAGAAATTAATTACCAGTTAGGCTGGTAGTTGGAAAAGCCTCCTCAAGAGTTAATGAGGAGATGGGGCAGGGTACCCATCTGTAAGGCTTCCATACCTGACCATGAGTTGGGGATTTGTACCCACACAATCTTGTTGAGGAAGGAAATAAAGGAAGTAATTTGTGGATCGAGGCAGATCTGCGAGGAAGTAGAGTCGAGAGACCAATCTCCATAAGAGAGAAGAGTGTTTGAAGCTCTCTAGTTTCGAAGGAGAACTGAGAAACAAAATTGTTCTGAGTGCAGGAATGTTTTGGCAGAGTTTTCAATCCAAGCTGATAAATAGGTTTGATGAGTGACTTTGGAAGTACTCATTGCAAACCCCCTTGCTTGGTACAAAGAAAACTGGTTGCTAAGAACCTTGTGGGAGGAGGAGAGTAACCTCCGTCCCTAACTATCACTGAGCAAGAAGAGAGAACCTCTCTTAGAGCATCATGGTCTAGCTAGGGGGTGGCTAGCGGTAAATCCATTTAGGAATGGTCATGCCTACAGTTGGGTGGAAAAAAGCACCCCTTTCAGCAGTTTCTTCATGATTATATTTTTTGATAATTATTTTCAAACTCTGTGTACTGGAATTGAAATGATGATTAAATATACATGTTTATGACTAAGTTATGGATTGAATGATTAAGGTATAAATTCTCATTGTGTTTCTGTGAACCCATGATTTTGAATGGTCCTCTGTTTGCCTCAACCTAGTAGCTAGAGAGTTATGGGACGTGATTCTGCAAGAGAGTCGAGGTAGGGCTAACTAGAATGATTAATTTTTTCCGACCTCTCGAATTTACCTTCATGGGAATACTAAGTTCGAACTCTGTGGAAGGAGGGTGCCTCCTTCAGACCCTTCACCTATGTAACCAAGGGCTCATGCCCATGGCCTTAACCAATTAATGTCTAAGAGTTAAGTGTGTAGCCCATGAGAATTTTCAGAGGACCCATATGCCCAAGGTCTAGGAACCCTACGCTAGGCTCGAAAGGAGATGAGCCTTTCAGCCTTTAGAACTCTAGAAGTTTTGAGCTCTGGGGTGTTACGACCTTACCTTTTTTTCAAACCGGTCGAAGGCAACTTGTTGTTACGGTTACCCACTAGGTTGACTGACGTCTGGTTGTTTCCCTAACCATGGAAGATAGACTTGTCCCACCTTTAAACCCTAACCCATTTACCAATCACGAAGTAACACGAGTCGCAAATCCAAAGGTATTTAGGAGTCCACCTGGCTATTGGATCTACGCCGAGTTAAGTCCAACGTTGACTACTTCAAGAGAACAAAGGTGTTATAGCACCAAATTCCTTGAACACCAGAGTTACGAATTGATGTGAGCCGTGAATCCGGGGAGTCCATTGAGAACCCCTCTTAACCGTCCGATAAACCGGTGGAGGGACTCACGTACGATACTTTGGCGAAGTCCCACTTTGGGAGAGCAGAACTACCACAACCTCGAAACCCTCGAAGGCTTGAGTTATAAAGTAACTAGAACCGTAGAT
Source organism: Picea glauca (assembly GCA_000966675.3). Lineage (NCBI taxonomy): Eukaryota > Viridiplantae > Streptophyta > Pinopsida > Pinales > Pinaceae > Picea > Picea glauca. Next base: position 56,614 of record JZKD02S0216768.1, read on the forward strand.
GTACGGACCCTTCAGGATTTTCCCTGACCGTTGGATTTATGCCAAGGTTGGTACGACATTGACCACTCAGGAGAAAGGGGGTGGCAAGCGAGTGGAACACTCGAATGCCGAAGTTATGAAGTAATGGAGGTCATAGATCAGTGGATCTATGTAGACACATCTCGACCGTGAGATCTAAGGGCGTCAAAAGGTTATCAGTCTACAGTGGCATGGCACACTGACGTCACCCAGGTCTAAGGGCATCAGAAGGTTATCAGTCTGGAGTGACATGGCACACTGACATCACCCAGGGTGACGTGGACCCACGATTGACATGCCATGTGTCACCTTGATTCGTACCTTTTCGCAAACCCTATGTGCCCATTAGAATGTGACATGTGTCACCCACTGATGGGGCCACGTGTCGTCTCTACCTTGTCACGTGTAATTCTCTTGGCACCTATTCGCTTGTCCTATTGGCAGGTGGAGAACTCCGAACCCACCTTTCCTTACTTCTGCATTTAATATGCCATCACGTGTAAGGGTGGACCCTTCGGGAGTCCAGAGGTTTGGGGTGCAGTGTCGTAGATAAGCCGAAAGGCCCGAAGGCCAGAGCCACGTGGCAATATTTCGGGCTCCTTTGGGAGTTAGAGAATTCGAGACTCCAGAGGACATGCATGCAAAAAAGAAAATGGGGCATTCAACGTCGAACGTTGAACTCCCCTCTAGCCTATCTGTTAAACAAGGATCAAGCCTCGTCGTTGGATTGGATGGTGGAAGGACTTCCACCATGGATGTAGGAACTTGGGTATGGTACAAATGAGATGGAACCACGTGGCCTTTGACTAATAACTACCGAAAAGCTTCGAGAGGCCATAACCTGCAATCCAAAGCTTAGATTTGAGCCTGATAGTAGTCATTAGAAAGATACAAATGAGTAGAAGATGATGGAGACTTCGGAAAGAGGATTCAAGATGATCAAAATAAGCAAACTTTTGATGCCCCATCCCTAGAAAGGGTACTTAGGGGTCGGGTGTGTTACATCTATCAACATGTTGGACCTTGGAGATACCTAGTAGGTAAGATAACACGAAGGGGGGATTTTGACCATAGACCGCCTCAAATGGAGTCATGCAAGTGGCACCATGGTAAGTTGTATTGCACCACCATTTAGCGAGGAGTAACCACTAAATGCATTGATATTGTTGTTCGGACGCGAAGCAACTCAAGTAATCTTCCAAGAACTTTTTGACAGCTTTGGTTTGATCATTTGCCTGAGGATGATATATAGTGTTGAGATGCAATTAGGTGCCTTGGAGATTGAACAATTATTTCCATAAGTTACTTGTGAAATTCAGAACACAGTCTGAGACAATAGATTGTGGAATTCCATGTAGTTTTAAGATATTGTCCATGAAAGATTGAACCATTGTGGAAGCTTTAAATGGGTGTTGAAGGGAACAAAAATGAAAGTCGATCAACAAAAATCATGATGACTGATTTTTTACTAGAATTGGGCAATCCAATGATGAATTCCATGGAGACATATGTCCATATAGCAAGTAGGAAATGAAGAGATTGTAGTGTACCTGGAGTTTTTACTATTTCTCCCTTGTTGCATTGGAAAGTATCACATTCTTCCACAAAAGTGTATATGTTCTGCTTCATGCCTTCCCATTAAAAGGAAAGCTTGATCTGTTCATAGGTTTTATGAAAGGAAGAATGTCTTGTTGTTGGTGAGGCATTAAGTTCAGGAAAAATAATGAATTTAAAGTTGGATTTTTTTCTTAAATACAGTTGGCCTTTATAGTGGAGCTCCTCATTTTGACAAGTGTAGCCCAAAGATGCATTAATGTATTGTTGCAATTGTTGGATCAGGCTAGAAATTTTGGGATCTTGGAACCATTCATGGTAAACTTCCTTCAACCAATCGACTGCAATGAAGAAGAGTGAAAAAAGGGACCCTTCTTCTTCATATTTCTTAGAAATAGCATCAACTACCACATTCTCTTTTCCCTTCTTGTAAATGCTCTCATAATCATAGTTGAACATTTTGGTAAGCCACTTAGGTTGCTTGAGGGATGAAATCCATTGTTCCAAAAATATTTGATGCTACAGTGATCAATTTTAGTTTGGAAACATTGTCCAAGCAAGTAAGGATGCCAGATATTCACTACATGCAAAATAGACAACATTTATTTTTCATGTGGATTTTCCCAAGTGTCACTTGGAAAGTTTTTTACTAGTAAAGGCCAAGGGTCGACCTTCTTGCATGAGAATTGCACCAATGAATTTCTTGAAGGTGTCACACTCCAAAAAAAATTCTTTGTGAAGTTGGGAAGAGATGGTACTAGAGTTGTACACAGAGCCTCTTTCAAAGCTTGGAAGGCTTGATCGACAGTAACATTCCAACTGCAAGCATTTTATTGAGGGTAGTGAGAGAGGCGATAATTTTTCCATAATTCTGGATTAACTTTCGATAGTATCCAGTTAAACCAAGGAAGACTGACAAAATTTTAAAAGTCTTAGGGGAGGGCTAATACTTCATAGTTTCGATTTTCTTGGGATCCACTCAGACACCATCCTTATGAACAATATGGCCCAAGTATTCTATTTTTGAGGCTCCCAAGGAATATTTGGACCTTTTGAGAAAGAATTGATGTTGAGAAAGTAGGTGTAAGACTTGATCCACATGGGAAAGATGGGATTTCCAAGTTTTACTATAAATGAGGATGTCATCAAAGAAGACAAGGAAAAAATGATGAAGAAAGGGTCAGAAGATGTGATTGATGAGACTTTGGAAAGTGGAGGGTGCATTACATAGGTCAAAGGGCATGACCAGGAGATCATGATGGTCTTCATGAGCATGAAATGCAATCTTGGGAATATCGACCTCCATAAGAATCTTGTGGTATCCAGAATGCATATAAAGTTTGGTAAAGAATTGAGCACCAACTAGTTCATCCAAAAGGTCATCAATGATGGGAATGGGAAATTTATCTTTGATGGTAATTTTGTTGAGAGAGCGAAAACTAGGGCACATACGCCAAGTACCTTATTTTTTGAGTATCGTGACCATACGAGATGAGTAAGGGTTGGTACTAGGGCATATGACATGTGCAACTAACAATTATTGAACAATTTTTTTAATCTCATTTTTTTGAGTGAATGTGTGGCGATAAGGGCGAACATTGGGTGGAAGACTACTAGGTACAAGTGGGATGGAATGATCATGGGGACCACGGGAAGGTGGGAGGCCTCGGGGTTTCCAAAAACTGAGTGGTGTTTGGAGAGGATAATTTGCATGTTTGGATGAACGCTTGGGAATGGAGTTTCAAAGGCTTGAATGACATGGAACTAGGAAATATTTCTAGAATGGCCCTTTTTGAGGACTTTTTCCAATTGGTGTGAATTGATGATCTCGGGGGAACCTGTCGTGATGCCTTGGAACTCATAGTGATTCCCATCCTATTGGAAGCTCATGTATAATTCCTTGAAATCCATGGTGATGGGGCCTAGAGTACGTAACCATTCAACACCTAGAACAATGTCACAACCCCCAATTTCAATGGAAAAAATGTGGGATTTCAAAGAATAATCACCAATTTGTAGGCGCACATTTTCAAAATGACCCCCGCGTTTCATGGAACCTCCATTAGAAATCATGATTTGGAAGTTGATGATTGCATGGATATAACAATGGGTTTATTGAGCAATTCATTAAATAAATTTGTGGGTGTGACCATTGTCCAAGGAAAATTTTAGGGGCTATATATCGCCCATGGGCTAATTTTGCATTCTTTTCCAAAAAATGATTCGCCAATATCCATTTTTTCTAAAAGTGATTTGCCCAAATTCTATAGAACAAAATTATTTTACCTTAAAAATAGCCCAAATTTTATTAAAAATATATAAAATCCTTAGAAATTTGAATATTTTTACAAAAATATCAACAAACATTTTATAGTTTGCATATTAAGGACTAGTAATATTTGCCAAAGTTTCTACATTTTGAGATAAATTTCCATCCTTGAAATTATCCCCACCACTTTCGATGAGGATAATGACTTTATGATGCTTGATATAGCCAATTAATTTAAGAGTTTCGGGAGTTGAAATTCCAGTTAGAGCATGCAGAGAGATGAGGGGTTCTACCTCAGTTTGATCAAAGGGTGGAGTATTATCATTTGCTCGGGGCAATGATTCAAGAGGGTAAGAATCACTTTCATCTTTAGAAATGTCCACAAAAATGGCCATAAAAATATTTTTCTCCTTACATTTATTTCTCTGATAGTATTTTTCATCACAATTGTAGCAAATACCCTTAAGTTGGCATTCAACCATTTATGCCTTGGTTAATTTTTGGACATTAAGAGGAGGGGAAGGAGGAGTTGGATTGGTGGGGAAAGGATGGGGAATAAAGGATGGATTTTTTATTTGAGTAGTGGCAACCTATTGTGCTTCCTTAGCTCTATGAGTAGCTTCAATCCACGTCTTAGGGTGAAACAACAGGATGTGAGCATGAATGTCATCATTGAGACTAGTAATAAAGCATTCACAAAAGAAGGTCCCTAAAATTCCTTCTATGCATAAAGCCAATTGCTCGAAAGAAATAATGTAGTTTTAAATTGTACTTGATTGTTCAAGCTTGGTCAAATGTCCCAAATGATAAGTGGTTTTGTCAAAATGTTCATAAAGATCGACAACAAATTGGGTCCAAACAATATAACCTCGGTGGGAATTTTTACACCATTGCCACCATTTCCAATGCTCTGAATCTAAATAAAGGACACAAACACAAAGTTTTATTAAGTCATCGATGATTCCATGCAATGAGAAATAATGTTTCAGTTGAGTGATCCAACCAGTGGGGTTCGAGCCATCAAATTTATTCACCTCCACTTTAGGAAGACATAGATCATGAACAAGGGAATTAGAATGAAAAGCCATGGAATGGGATGATTCGACTCCTTCTTGGTGTAAAGGTTGTTCCATGGAGTTAGGTCCCTTGAATTGATTCACAAATATTGTCAAGGAGATCAGGTTGAGTTCGACTAGCTGGGAATTAAGGGAAACAATGTTGGAATCATTTTGAGCCAAACTTTGATCAGTCTGAGTTTGAGCTACTTTGCATTGGTCCTAGAATTTGCTAAATGAGTCTTCGAGGGAGCCCAAGTGGTTTCCAAAGTTTTGGTTACAGGTTGTAATCTAGGGAGGGTGCACAAGTAAGAGTGAGAGGTGATCAAGGGAAAGGGGGGAGCAGGTCCACACAAAACGATCCCAAATAAAGGTGTCGGATATGGCAGGTGGGTCCACACAAAAAAAATGATTACACAAAAAAAATGATTATGAAATAGGGGTACCACTACGATCAACATGAAGATAATAATCTATTGAGATAGGTCCCAAATAAGGGTATTTTTTTTTTACTCTCACAAACCTATACTCTTGGTTTCATAACCTAGATGCAAGAAGCAAGGTTGCCCAAGATTGGATGTGCAATATTTCAACATTGGTTTTGTTCTAGCAGCAAGGGGTAGGTTTTTGAAGGTTCCTAAGGATAAGGAAGTGCCCTATGCTATGTATCTCTGATATGCTCGAAAGTTCCAACAATGGTACTCGACCCAATATCTCAGGGCTCTAATGAAGGAGGGTTAACTCTACCCTTAGTCGTACTACCTGATTACCTAGGTATGTGAGGGTATTCTTCTTGAGTGTTGTTCTCATTGCTATTATAACAATTAGGCAGTCGAATGGATGATCAACTGTTGGTTTCATGATACCTATAGAACTCCCAATATACTCAAGGGTACATGGAATTGGAATTCCATGTACAAACACTATTTGAACGAGATACTACTCGAAGGGGTACCAACGGGGGTTTCCAACAAGGTGAAACCATGTGTAGTTCCCACATGTATCCTTCCCCAACCACAATTTTACTTGCTTAGTGAGAGATCATTGTGGTTCTTTATAGACACCGGAACACATCTCTATCTTGAATGTTTTTTTCTAAAAATTTGTTGAGGAAAGTGCTCTTATACCACTTGTAAGGTATTGAATAGTAATATTCAAAGTAAGAGCAAAAATATTATCAAAATACTTAGCAGAAAGAAATAGAACAATGAGCACAATAACAATATGGGCCAAAATAAGATACCTTGATTAATCTGGAAAGCATTGTTCACTTGCCTCTTCAAGGGGGCAACCTTCGATAGAGCATAGCTCAAGTAACAAATGATTCCACATAACAACTTTTACAATGATTTCTACCTTTATATATACTACTTCTATCTTCTTAAGAACATTCTAGAGGAGCAACTTTCTAGAGGCGAAACTTTCTAGTAAGTCTTCTTACAATAGTTGTGTTCACATTATTACATAGGCCTTATTTACTAATGATGGTCTTTATTACATAACAATACATAGTATTCTATTTACTTTAGGGGTTAAGGAGGTTACAACCCTAACAACTTCCTTGCAATTGTTGTTCAGATATAATAAATATTATTAATTATGACTTGGATGCTTTATTATATTATGTTAACTTTGTAAATAGTGTCAAATGATCCTCTCAATATTATAACTTGACATAAATCTTGTAACTTATTATTTTACATCTTGCCATTGTCTCTAGAATGTTTTTCTCTCATTCAATCTAAATCTTTGTAATTGTCTACTAGAATGTTTTCTCTTACTCATCCTACAATTGAAAATGTGGTAGGTGATAATAAAAAAATAAAAATAATAAAATTCCTAAGGCATACCTCCGAGGTGAACGACTCATATGCTAATGGTAAGAAAGCAACCCATAAAATGATAAGTTCAAAATCCTTTTAGGTTCTTAAGATCGTTAGGTGCCCTTAGGTATTCATCCAATTTCATAAAGAGAGACTCTAGAATCTGCACGATGTGTTCAAACCAGAGCTTGTTTCAATTTCATGCTTACAGTCATGAAATTGAACAAGCAAAAATGAGAGATTAAAAGAAATGAAATCAAACACACAGCTAATCAAACGAAATTTTCAAAACAAAAACATCATTGAAGTCTTCGCAAACACAAAGAGCCAACTATAGAAAAATTTATTCCATTAAGAGTATGTTTTAAATATTGATAGAATCAACATGAATATCTAGTTGCCAACAGATTGTTGGCCAGGGTTATATAGTTGTTGTTCTAAAGTATGTTCTTTATTTTCTAGATTACTATGCCCATTAAAATGCCATTTTTTATTGGGCACATGTTATTTCAAATGAAGTCTCTTTTCAATTGGGAAATTCCTGCAAAACAAATAAGTTTTATATGACCTTTTATTTGATTTATGTTATAGTCTACTACCATGTATTCAAAGACTTACCCTAATTAATAATTGTGAATTATAATAAGGATCTAGTACACTTATGGTATCCAACATTATGGAGACATAAGGCCCCTTACCATTTTTACCAAGTGTGGAGTTATTTTCTATCCACATTCAAGAAGATGATAATTGGTTCTTCTACACAAACATTGTCAAGAGAAGCTACAAATTTTCTTGTAGGAAAGGGAGTTTTTTAAATTGAAGATAAATTCAACTATATCAGATTATATGAGTTTCAATTAAAACCTTTTTTACTCCCTTACTGTATTTGTGAAAAATTATTTATAGTTGAGGTATGCAAACAATACAAATCTTGGGCTCACGTTTTCAATGAAAAGAGGAAAAAATAGTTCATTCCATTACCCATAAAAGTTGGAGAGATTACTATTAAAAGTATCTCTCACTTGGAAGAACTTGCAATTTATTTTGATTCCTTTAAAATGAGAGAAATCCACAAATTTGAGGGCTTTGACCATGATGGACTATTCACACCTATGTTTTCCATTAGTTATGGCACATATTTTACTAAGTTACTAAAATTGGATGAAGGAGGAGGGGATAACCAAAACCCTAAAGGAAACTCGTCTGAAAATCATCAATTACCTTTGCAAGATGATATTGACACTTTGGTTAGTACCAATGATCAATATAGACAAAGAGGGAAAACTACAACAAGTAGTAACCTAGGTTCACCCCATATTCCTAAAAAACGTTCTTCAATAACTCAGAGAAAAACTCATGGTAACAATGGAGAACAAAGGAAAACCCTTGTTGGAAGTTTTGGTGATGGAGACAAGGACCCTACTAAAAATGATATTGAAAAATCATGTACAGTCTCGGGAAGTATAAAAATAAAAAAGGGAATATGTTGAAAATGTGAATCAGGAGGTTCAAGAGTGTGAAGTCAGTTCTCAAGAACTGGAAGTCAATGTTATGGATAGAATGTGCGATTGGATAGAACAACAATTGATTGAAAGAATAACAATAACCGAAGAATTGGATTGTGAAGAGATAGTAGTTTTTGAAAAAGAATCTGTTACCTTGCACCATGTTGCATTTAACCCAAGTTCCAAGAAATTGCAAATTGAAAAGGTCAACATTAAGAATAAAAAAGTTGCAGAAAAATGAAACTTTGAAATTGGTATAGTAGGGGTGAAACTCTCTAAAGTTTTAGAATTTCATCAGGCCACGGGGGATGCCTTGAAATATTCAATTAGTGATTAGGAGAAGGATAACTTAATATTGAAGAAAATAATAAAATAATTAGAAGATGATCTATTGCTTAAACCCTTGTTTGTGAACCCATATCTACTATTAGATCACTTTATATTTTAGAGGATGCACCATAATCAAGTTCAAGACTAAAAGGGGATTCAAGTTTATGGAGAGCCATTAGAAAATATGTTGGAGATAATATAAAGAAGAAGGTTACTCTAATCCTTGATGATTGGGAATTGGATACTAGTTCAACTAATATCTCTACAAGGATTTTAAATCTTAAAGAATAACTTCAAAAGGATTTAGAAAATGATGAACTTTTCTACAAAGAAGTTGTCAACACTTTTAGTGCTAGAATATCAAGCATGAATGATATCCACTAGAGAGAAAAAAATATTCCATCAAAGGTTCGACTCAAGCAAATAAATGCATGTTGGTCAAGGAGAATCAAATGTTTGCGGGAAATGATTGTTGAGTGTGATGTTATCAATTAAAAATGAAGTGACTTGTTTTTCAAACTTGTTGATGTAACTAAGGAGTTGGAGGGTCCACATTTAATAATGGATTTTACATTACTTGCAAAGGATCAATTGCAAGAACAACTAGAAGCTCTTAAAATTTCATGGGCCAATGAGTTTAACAACCTATCTAGATTTTCACATAAGGAAGTTGAAAAGTGGTTAGTCCACTATATAAACAAGAATAAAGATCAAGCATATATAATTCATTAGTTAGGTGTTGAATTAAAGGATATATAAGATGGGCTATTCAATCTCAAAATCAACCATGATTTAATGGTTTCCCCCATGCGAGAGTATATTGAACAATGGTGAAGGAATGCTTTGGTCATAATAACTGATCTTGATTCTCAAGAAGAAGTTACAACCGTTACGACACCTCCAATTGAGAAACATACAAAGGAAGCTTCAACAAGAAAGTAAGAAGAGTGTTTTCCACCATAGTGAGTAAAGTAATCATTTTGTTATGCTTTTACCTTCTTCCTCTTAGTTAGCAATCATCCAACCTTTCTATTTCATGGTTTGTGAATATCAAAGGTCGATTCCTAACTGTGTCTTATATTTTCTTTCAGGTCTTTACATGTATTATATGGTCCACGAGAGCCCCATCCCACTCCACTAGGATAAATGCATTTTATTTTCTGAATATTGTAAACGTTTTTCAAACATTTGTATATTTTTTAGGTTCCGAGAGAACTATTCAGAGAACATGTCTAGTGATTTCTCAGACTTTGAGTTTTAAGCATGAGATTTCGAGTGTGTGTCTATCAAAATCCTTTTGAGTTTTAATTAAAAGATCACACTAATTTCTAATTATCATCTTGTTGAATGATATGTTTTGATTTACTTTATGTTGTGATGGAAATGATGTTCTGTGAGATTTCTCATTTTACTCTACATTATTGTATAATATCTACAATTGTGAATAATCATTTTTGAATGAGCCTGATTCTTTCTCATGCATTTTCTTTATTGCATTTTATGCATTTCTATATTATATTTATTAAATAGGAGTATCATCTCTAAAAAAATGAAGAAGGATTTATCATTGTGATGTTATCTCCAAGAATCTGAACAATCTTAGAGATAGTAATGTACCGAATAGTAATATTAAAAGAAAGAGCACAAATATTATCAAAATACTTAGCAAAAAGAAACAGAACAACAAGCACAATAACAATATGGGCCAAAATATGATACCTTTATTGATATGGAAAGCACTTTTTGCTTGCCTCTTCGAGGGGGCAACCTCCAATAGAGCAGAGCTCAAGCAACAAATTATTCTAGAAGACAACTTTTACAATGCTTTCTACCTCTATATATACTAATTTTATCTTCTTAAGAACACTCTATAGGAGGAACTTTCTAGAGGTGGAACCTTCTAGTAAGTCTTCCTATAATAGTTGTGTTCACATTAGTATACAAGCCTTATTTACTAATGATGCCTTTATTACATAGCAATACATAATATTCTATCTAATTTAGGGGTTAGAGAGGTTAGGAACCTAACATGCACTCCCCTTTAAAGAAGAACCTTGTCCTCAAGGCTTGAGATGTGGGAATTGTTATAGAATGGTTGTTGGCTGCCATGTGGCATCCTTGGGCCGTGTATTCTTCCACTGTATCAAAACTTCATAATTGTACATTGACAGAGATGACACTCATGTTGGGCCAAGATGGCTTGTGACTACAACCAAATGGAACCTTCTTCATCCAATTTAGGGGGACTAGTTTGAATATAACACTTAGATCCGATTGCTTTCTTTAAGCAGGAGACATGAAAAAATGGATGGAGATTAGAATGACTGGGAATGGATAATTTGTAATCCATGGGCCCAATGCACTTGATGAATGTATAGGGGCCATAAAATTTTGGAGCAAGCTTTTGACAATGGTCTAATTTGAGAAAAAAATGTTTGTATAGTTGTAAACAAAGAAGCACTCGATCCCCTTTAGCAAAATGGTGCTCAAAATGACATTGATCAACTTGTTTCTTCATTCAATTCTGAGACATGGCCAAATTGTCTTTGAGAGTGCATAGAATGCCATCTTGAATTGTAAGGGTTCTATCAACCTATTGGACCTTTGATACACCTAGTAGGTAAGATAATATGAAGGGGGGATTTTGACCATAAACCACCTTAAATGGAGTCATGCAAGTGGCACCATGGTAAGTTGTATTGCACCACCATTTAGCAAGGGGTAACCACTAAACCCATTGATATTGTTGTTCAAACACGAAGAAACTCAAGTAAGCTTCCAAGCACTTGTTGACGGCTTTAGTTTGATCATCCATCTGAGGATGATAGATAGTGTTGAGATGCAATTAGGTGCCTTGGAGCTTGAACAATTATTGCCATAAGTTTTGAAAGTTGGATCACAGTTTGAGACAATAGATTATGGCATTCCATGTAGTTTGAAGATATTGTCCATGAAATCTTGAACCATTGTGGAAGCTTTAAATGGGTGTTGAAGGGAACAAAAATGACCAGATTTGGAAAGTTGATCAATAACAACCATGATGATTGATATTTTACTAGATTTGGACAATTCAATGATGAATTCCATGGAGATATATGTCCATATAGCAAGTAGGATATGAAGAGGTTGTAGTGTGCCTAGAGTTTTTACTATTTCTCCCTTGTTTTATTGGCAAGTATCACATTCTGCCACAAAAGTGCGTATGTCCTGCTTCATGCCTTCCCATTAAAAGGAACATTTGATCTATTCATAGGTTTTATGAAAGAAAGAATGTATTTTTGTTGGTAAGGAATTGAGTTCAGAGAATATAATGAATTTAAAGTTGGTTTTTTTTCTTAAATACAGATGGCCTTTATAGCGAAGCTCCTCATTTTGACAAGTGTAGCCCAGAGATGCATTAGTGTCTTGTTGCAATTTTTGGATCAAGCTAGAAATTTTGGGATCTTAGAACCATTCATGGTGAAATTCCTTCAACTAATCAACTACAATGAAGGAGAGTGAAAAAAGGGACCCTTATTCTTCATATTTTTTGGAAAGAGCATCAACTACCACATTCTGTTTTCCCTTCTTGTAAATGATCTTATAATAATAGTCGAACATTTTGGTAAGCCACTTCTGTTGCTCAAGGGATGAAATCCGTTGTTCCAAAAATATTTGAGGTTACGATGATCAATTTTAGTTTGGAAGCGTTGACCAAGAAAGTAAGGATGCCAGATATTCACTACAAGCAAAATAGACAACATTTATTTTTCATGTGGATTTTCCCAAGTGTCGCTCAAAAAGTCGTTTACTAGTAAAGGCCAAGGGTCGACCTTCTTGCATGAGAATTGCACCAATGACTTTCTTGAAAGCGTCACACTCCAAAAAAAGTCTTTGTGAAGTCGAGAAGAAATAGTACTAGAGTTGTACACATAGCCTCTTTCAAAGCTTGGAAGGCTTGATCGACAGTCACATTCCAACTTAAATCGTTTATATTAAGGAGGGTAGTGAGCGAGGCGATAATTTTTCCATAATTTTGGATGAACTTTCGATAGTATTCAGTTGAACCAAGGAAGCCTCGCAAAATTTTAAGAGTCTTAGGGAAGGGCTAATACTTCATAGCTTCGATTTTATTGGGATACACTTGGACACCATCCTTATGAACAATATGGCCCAAGTATTCTATTTCTAAGGCCCCTAAGGAACATTTGGACCTTTTGAGAAAGAATTGACGTCGAGAAAGTAGGTGTAAGACCTAATCCACATGGACAAGATGGGATTTCCAAGTTTCACTATAAATGAGGATGTCATCAAAAAAGACAAGGAAAAAATGATGAAGAAAGGGTCAGAAGATGTGATTTATGAGACTTTGGAAAGTGGAGGGTGCATTGCACAGGCCAAAGGGCATGACCAAGAGCTCATAATGGTATTCATGAGTATGAAATACAATCTTGGGAATATCAACCTCCTTCATAAGAATCTTGTGGTATCCAGAATGAGATTAAGTTTGGTAAAGAATTGAGCACTAGTTAGTTCATCCAAAAGGTCATCAATGATGGGAATGAGAAATTTATCTTTGATGGTATTTTTGTTGAGAGACCGGAAACTAAGGCACATGTGCCAACTACCTTATTTTTTGAGTACCGTGACCATAAGAGATGAGTAAGGGTTGGTACTAGGGCATATGACACATGCAACTAACAATTATTGAACAATTTTTTTAATCTCATTTTTTCGAGTGAATGGGTGGCGATAAGGGAGAACATTGGTGGAAGACTACTAGGTACAAGTGGGATGGAATGATCATGGGGACCACGAGAAGGTGGGAGGCCTTGGGGTTTTCAAAAACTGAGTGGTGTTTGGAGAGGATAAGTTGCATGTTTGAATGAACGCTTGGGGATGTAGTTTCAAAGGCTTAAATGGCATGGAACTAGGCAATAATTCTAGAATGGCCCTTTTTGAGGAGTTTTTCAATTTGTGAGAATTGATGATCTCGGGGGAACCTGCCATGATGCCTTAGAACTTGTAGTGATTCCCATCCTATTGGAAGCTCATGTATAATTCCTTGAAATCCATGGTGATGGGGCCTAGAGTACGTAACCATTCAACACCTAGAACAATGTCACAACCCCCAATTTCAAGGGAAAACATGTGGGATTTCAAAGAATAATCACCAATTTGTAGGCATACATTTTCACAATGACCCCCGCATTTCATGGAACCTCCATTAGAAATCATGATTTGAAAGTTGTTGATTGCATGGATATAATAATGGGTTTCTTGAGTAATTCATCAAATAAAGTTATGGGTGCGACCATTGTCCAAGGAAAACTTTAGGGGTTATATATCACCCATGGGATAATTTTTCATTCTTTTCCAAAAAAAGATTCATCGATCTCCATTTTTTCTAAAAGTGATTTGCCCAAATTCTATAGAGAAACATTATTTTACCTTAAAAATAACCCAAATTTTATAGAAATATATATATATAATCCTTAGAAATTTGAATATTTTTACAAAAATATCGCCAAACATTTTATAGTTTGCATATTAAGGACTAGTAATATTTTCCAAAGTTTCTACATTTTGAAATAAATTTCCATCCTTGAAATTATCCCTACCACTGTCGATGAGGATAATGACTTTATGATGCTTAATATAGCCAATTAATTTAAGAGTTTAGGGAGTTGAAATGCCAGTTAGAGCATGCAGAGAGATGATGGGTTCTACCTCAGTTTGATCAAAGGGTGGACTATTATCATTTGCTCGGGGAAACGATTCAAGAGGGGATGCATCACTTTCATCTTTAGAAATGTCCACAAAAATGGCCATAAAAATAATTTTCTCCTTACATTTATTTCTCTAATAGTATTTTTCATTACAATTGTAGCAAATACCCTTAAGTTCGAGTTCAACCATTTATGCCTTGGTTAATTTTTGGACCTTAAGAGGAGGGGAAGGAGGAGCTGGATTGGTGGGGAAAGGATGGATTTTTTATTTGAGTAGTGAAAACCTATTGTGCTTCCTTAGCTCTGTGATTGGCTTCAAGCCACGTTTTAGGGCGAGACATTAGGATGTGAGCACGAATGTCATCCTTTAGACTGGTAATACATCATTCACAAAAGAAAATGCCTAACATTCCTTCTATGTAGAAAGCTAATTGCTCGAAAGTGGTGATGTAGTTTTAAATTGTACTTGACTGTTTAAGCTTGGTCAAATGGTCCAAATGATGAGTGGCTGTGTCAAAATGTTCATAAAGGTCGACAACAAATTGCGTCCAAACAATATAACCTCGGTGGGAATTTTTACGCCATTGCAACCATTTCCAATGATCTGAATCTAAATAAAGGACACACACACAAAGTTTTATTAAGTCATCGATGATTCCATGCAATGAGAAATAATGTTTCAGTTGAGTGATCCAACTAGTGGGGTTCGAGCCATCAAATTTATTCACCTCCACTTTAGGAAGACACAGATAATGAGCAAGGGAATTGGAATGAAAAGCCATGAAATGGGATGATTTGACTCCCTCTTGGTGTGAAGGTTGTTCCATGGAGTTAGGGCCCTTGAATTGATTCACAAAGACTGTCAAGGAGGTCAGGTTGAGTTTGACTAGATGGGAATTAAGGGCAACAATGTTGGAACTAATTTGAGCCAAACTTTGATCAGTCTGAGTTTGAGCTACTTTGCATTGGTCCTAGAATTTGCTAAATAATTCTTCAAGGGAAACCAAGTGGTTTCCAAAGTCTTGGTTGTAGGTTGTAATCTAGGGAGGGTGCATAAGTAAGAGTGAGAGGTGAGCAGGGGAAAGGGGCAAGCAGGTCCACACAAAAAGATCCCAAATAAAGGTTTCGGGTATGGCAGGTGGGTCCACACACAAAAAATGATTATGAAAGAGGGGTACCACTGTGATCAACTTGAAGAGAAGAATCTATTGAGATAGGTCCCAAAAAAGGGTGTCATTTTTTGTTTTACTTTCACAGAGCTATACTCCTGGCTGAATATTACTACACTCACAGAATGTCCAAATTCTAAATACTGGAGATTGTGTAGGAATTTCATAGCCTAGATGCAAGAAGTAGGGTTGCCCAAGCTTGGATGTGCAATATTTCAACATTGGTTCTATTCTGGCAACAAGGGGTAGTTTTTTGAAGGTTCCTAAGGATAAGGAAGTGCCCTATGTTATATATCTATGATATACTCGTAAGGTCCAACAATAGTACTTGGACCAATATCTCAGGGATCTAACTAAGGAGGGTTAACTATACCCTTATCCATACTACTTGATTACCTAGGTATGTGAGGGTATTCTTCTCAAGTGTTGTTCTTGGTGCTACTATAACAATTAGACAGTCGAATGGATGATCAATTGTTGGTTTCAAGATGCCTATAGGACTCCCAATATACTCGAGGGTACATGGAAGTGAAATTCCATGTACAAGTGCTATTTGAACAAGGCACTACTCGAACGGGTACCAACATGGGTTTCCAACAAGGTGAAACCATGTGTAGTTCCCACATGTATTCTTCCCCAACCGTAATTTTACCTGCTTAATGATAGATCATTGTGGTTCTTTATAGACACCAGAACACGTCTCTCTCTTGAATTTTTTTTTCTAAAAATTTGTTGAGGAAAGTGCTCTTATACCACTTGTAAGGTACCAAATAGTAATATTTAGAGTAAGAGCACAAATATTATCAAAATAGATAGCAGAAAGAAATAGAACAATGATCACAATAACAATATGGGCCAAAATATGATACCTTCATTAATATGGAAAGCACTGTTCATTTGCCTCTTCAAGGGGGCAACCTTCGATAAAGCATAGCTCAAGTAACAAATGATTCCACATTACAACTTTTACAATGCTTTCTACCTCTATATATACTACTTCTATCTTCTTAAGAACATTCTAGAGGAGGAACTTTCTAGAGGTGAAACTTTTTAGCAAGTCTTCCTACAATAGTGGTGTTCACATTATTACATAGGTCTTATTTATTAATGATGGTCTTTGTTACATAACAATACATAGTATTCTATCTACTTTAGGGGTTAGGGAGGTTAGGACCCTAACAACTTCCTTGCAATTGTTGTTCGGATACAATAAATATTACTAATTACGACTTGGCTGCTTTATTATATTATGGTAACTTTGTAAATAGTGTCAAATGATCCTCTCAATATTATAACTTAACATAAATCTTGTAACTTGTTATTTTACATCTTGTCATTGTCTCTAGAATGTTTTTCTCTCATTCAATCTAAATCTTTGTAATTGTCTACTAGAATGTTTTCTCTTACTCAACCTTCATGATAGTTTGCCTTCCATCACATGAATTATATATGTAAACTCTAAACGATTTCCTAATAATAACATGCTAGAGAATGACTATTCAAATACAATAATAATTTTAAACTAAATTTCTTAATGATATGTTGATGATTTCTCTTCAATTTTGTAAAAACTAAATATCATGATAACATGCTAAAATATATTCCTCTTTAATATTGCTAAGCTTAAACACATTTATAAAATTGTAAACCAAAAGTATATATCATTCTTACTAAGAATTAATTGCATACCAAACCTTAAGTTTGTCGACAGTGATAATAAATTAAGATAACCTTGCACAAAACTAAAACAAAGACACAAAATTTTGTTACTTCACTCTTACAATATATCATTAAGAATGGAGACCAATATTATTGTTGCAATAAACTACCAATACCTATGAATAAAGTTAATAAATTACATTCTTTGATTTTATTTAGAAGACCTTTCAATATGATCTCCGTAATTTGAATTGAACTTGATTTTGAGTTTGAGGAAGGGGTACAAAACCTCTAACCATAGTGATATTAATATGATCAAATACTTTGTTTCTTGTTTCTATTGAGTGAGCCTACTAAATTATCAATATATTGTTTCATAATTATATTTATAAACAATATGATTCGTATTTACTTCAAATTAAGTATTAAAAGAGAATGATCATTTCCATGAGGAAGTGAACAACATCATGAAACTAGTCATAACATGTTTATGAATTGTATGAACTAGAATTATTTTTGTAGGGGTGAGACGTAATATTGAATAAAACATAATATGTTTTACTATATGGAGGTGAGGGAATATTGGATAAAACATAATATGTTTTACTCAATATTAACTACTATAAAAAGGAAAAAACATCACCAAACTTAAAGTGTTGATTATGACTATAGTAAGATTTGAAATATTAACAACAATAATTTATGATCACATTTATTTAAAAACTTTAAATTACTTACTAAAATGTCAAAATAAGGAAAGAAAATAAGAAAATAACATTCATTAGATCATTCAATGTTAAATGTTATGGTTATCTTCTTTAATTTTATCTAATCTAAAATGAAAATGTCCCAATACTTAATATCATGGTCATGTACTTAATTGCATTTTGTCCATTTGCAATATGGTCCTTATTTAAGTTTTTAAGATATAACAGTTTTAGCGAAATTCAATACTCTCTTTAAATTTGTCATTAATGCATTGAAAAATTAATTTTGAAATAATTATTTTATATCCATTAAATTAATATATCTTTACTTTTTAAAATTAAAATAAAATAATTACTAGTTTTGATGAAACCTAAACCTTGAAGAAAAGTTGGTATAAGGTAAAATAACTAACCAATAATTACTATTTTTGATGAACCCTCCAAAAGAAGTTGGGCTATCCTCAATGAAAGGAGTCCCTTTTTAGTACTCTCATGGACTCGCTTGGGAAGTTGGGACATCCCTGATGTAAAGTAGTAGGGATGTCATTTGAATTTTACAAGATATGATTTTATTGCACTATAAAAACTGCTAGATACATTTTTCGGGTAGGAGAGATATGTTACAGTTGATTGGATAATCCACAAGATTGAAAATAAATAAATGAATAAAAACCATTTATTAATCCTCATGCTAGTGTCATTCATCCGATACGTCAAGCGAATTTAATTGAGAGCAACCTGTGATAGTAGCGCGCGAGATCATTTAAAGGAAAATAAGTTTAATGACCAATAAATTCCCCCAGCTAATTCCTAGTGAGTAGCTGAACATGTGATTCAGATTAATTGTACCAGGCACTGCTGGCCCATTCCACCGCCCAAATCGCAGTCTAACACCTAGATTGCGTGATAGCGTGGGTATTATGGAGTTATTTTCTACACTGTATAGCGATCATTTAAGACTACAGTGTGCGAAGTGACCATTCACTTCATCCAAAGCAGCATACCGTAATTTTTCAGCGATGGCATTTGGTCGTCTACAGCTTTTTCTGGAATTAGGTCTAACTTCTTAGGTAAACTGTATGTCAAAAATTTCAATGACTGCAACGGTATATTCATTGTTTGAAGCTACTCTGAATTGAATTAGGYCGAAATGTTCTTATTCTTAGGACCTTTAGAATGGTCATGGACCATATTCCACTTATGTTCTGTAATGGCATTCTCTGCATAATGTTGGATAAGGTTGTTGCAACTGTTAAATCAAACTGTTAAATCAAGCAGATTCCACAGATTTTAGCCATCCACGTTCAGCATTTTTAAAATGCACTACCCGTTACCCAACTAAGCTTTTAACGTCTCTTTGCTTACCTCGTCGTAGTTCAGTGGAGGACTGGGTACTGTTAATCAGGTGGAATCGATATATATAAGAATAATGGAGCTATGAGTTTAGAAGTGGTCAGGTTGAAGAGACTTCCTGGGTTACCCACCTAACGATGAGTGGGATTCGACCTCCTGCCCCATCTCCTGYAGTWTTGTCACAGGAAATAAGTAGCGTCCACACAAAGCATGAAATGGTGGTAATTTTGGCAGTGTTTTCCATTCTGGTGGCTCTGTCGATGGTAATTGGTGGCAGCTGCTATGGCTGCAAACGGCGCAAGAAAAGAAATGTATCCTCGTCCCTTAAAAATGCAGCATACGATCTGCAGTACAACGTATTCAACCCTTCAGGTAACTCTATGGGTAAGAGGGGGAGTGCTGAATCTATTCGTGGTTTTCACATACCATTTATTTTCATTCAGCCATTTCCATCTAGTTTTTTGCAGGTTCATTGAATTGTTTATGTCATTGTTGGTATTCATTCAGATTCACAGGGAAAGCGCCCCGGGGAATACATTTTGCCTGCCATACATGTGCATCAGACAGGTGCACAGGTTTTCACATACAAACAACTGCAGTTTGCAACTAATAACTTTAGTACGGCCAACATAATCGGCCATGGAGGATTTGGGTCAGTTTATAAAGGCATTTTAGGCGACCGTAGAGTAGCAGCAATCAAACAGCTCAACAGAGATGGAAAACAAGGAGAACGCGAATTCAGAATGGAGGTAACTCATCATTTATCTGGATCATATGTCTGTGAATGGAGTTAGAGAATATTTTTGTGTATGGAGTTAGAATATTTTTTTTTGTTGTAAAAGTTATTTCAAATGTCGGTTCACACACGTTTACACAATAGTTAATTCATTATTATATTAACACAATAGTTAATTCATCATTATATTAGTTGAATTATTATATTAATAGAGGGCACTGTCATGCAGTCCCCACAATTCCTACAATTCCTCTAATGTCACACATTCAAACAACAATCAATTTACAATTATGTTACAATCAATTTACAATTATGTTAGGTGAACCATAGTTTATATTGGTAGGAGACAGATTCTCTTGTTGTTGTTTTTATTGACATAATGTCATACAGTCCCACAGAACAATTCAGGAGATATTATGATTATAGTGACATAATGTCATACAATCCCACACAACAACTCAGGAGATATTATTTTCTTGTTGTTGTTTTAATTCAGGAGATATTATTCTGTTGTTTTAATTTAGGAGATATTATTCTCTTGTGGTTGTTTTTATTGATATAATGTCATACAGCCCCACACACCAACTCTGTGGTTGTTTTTATTAATATAATGTCATACAGCCCCACACACCAACTCAGGAGACATTATTCTCATACAGTCTCACATAACAACTCAGGAGAAATTATTCTCTTGTGGTTGTTTTTATTTACATAATGTCAACACACCAACTCAGGAGACATTATTCTCATAGTCTCACATAACAACTCAGGCGAAATTATTCTCTTGTAGTTGTTTTTATTTACATAATGTCAACACACCAACTTAGGAGACATTATTCTCATACAGTCTCACATAACAACTCAGGAGAAATTATTCTCTTGTGGTTTTTTTTATTTACATAATGTCAACACACCAACTCAGGAGACATTATTCTCTCTCGTGGTTGTTTTTATTTACATAATGTCATACAGTCCCACACACCAACTCAGGAGAGATTATTCTCATAGAGTCTCACAGAACAACTCAGGAGACATTATTCTCATACAGTCTCACATAACAACTCAGGAGACATTATTCTCTTCTGGTTGTTTTTATTTACATAATGTCATACAGTTCCACACACCAATTCAAGAGACATTATACCAACTCAGGAGACATTATTCTGTCTTGTGGTTGTTTTCATTTACATAATGTCATACAGTCCCCCACACCAACTCAGGAGACATTATTCTCATACAGTCTCACATAACAGACATTATTCTCATGTGGTTGTTTTTATTTACGTAATGTCATACAGTCCCACACACCAATTCAGGAGACATTATTCTCTTGTGATTGTTTTTATTGACATAATGCCATACAGTGTCACACAACAACTTTACAGAGAAGAGGAATGCCAAACAATAAATCAACCCATTAACCATTTCAGTAGTTAGAAATATCATTTTATTGCGGCTGTCTTGCTTGTATTAACATAAGCTCATACATAATAATACAATGCTAAACAAGAAACATCATTTTCTTGTGGCTGCCTCGCTTCTATTAACATAAGCTCATACATAATACATAATAATAAAATGTTGAATAAATGCCAAGCAAGCAATCAATTAATCATTAAATGTCTGTAGGAAACACCACTCCCTTTTGTGGTTATCTCTATTGATATATTGATACAAGGTTACATTTCCCAATACTGTTTCCTAATGGGATTACCATAATCCATCCTCAGAGCATATGAACTCTGAAAGGAGAGGAAATTTGATAAACATAAAAACCAACTGCAACTAAATATATGCAAGCGCAAGTAATGAATACTATGCTGATTGATGAAATTTTTGTTTTTTTTGGGTGTTGAACAGGTAGACCTTCTGAGCCGTCTGCATTCCCCCTACCTTCTTGAATTGATTGGTTACTGTGCTGATCTAGACCAACGCTTATTAGTCTATGGCTATATGCCCAGGGGAACCTTGCAAGAACATCTTTACTCTGACGGTAAGATCAACCACTTTCAAACATATGAAATATAAAATTTATAGTTCGCCAGAAATTCTGCATGAATTGCTAGTATACATCATTCTCAAGTTGTAATTTCATTATAGTGACAATTATGAAGTGCATTACCATCAGGCTTACCGGGGAGTCCTCCCATTTTAGACTGGGGAACACGTTTGAGAATAGCTTTGGATGCAGCTCGAGCCCTTGAATACCTTCACGAATTGGTCACTCCTCCTGTTATTCATCGAGATTTCAAGACCAGCAATATCCTGTTGGATGACAATTTCAAAGCCAAAGTGTCTGATTTTGGTTTGGCCAGATTGGGTTCGGATAAAATTAACGGCCATGTATCGACACGAGTCCTGGGCACTCAAGGATACGTTGCGCCTGAGTAAGGACCCTCACTCTGACCCTTAACTCCATCCAGTCCAGCAACATTTCAAAATTTCTGTGGATATTTCTCTTAAAAATACAAGTATAGATCTGTATTTTTGGAAAATTTAACGGTACATTTTGTTACGAAACTAATCCAATTCATAATAATGGTTTCAGCTAATCTATAATGGGAAATCCAAAGGCATATGTTCACACAAATTGATTATAAACACAGAACTAAATATATAATAATAATAATGTATTGAACTAAATAGATTTATCCTGACTTGTTTTATTATTATACATGTGTATATTATGTTTTTCTTTAAATTTTTTATTAAAATAACGCACATCACAATTTAAACTGTGAAATGCAACTTGCTGAGTATCCTTATTTCGATTGCAGATTGGGTTCATTCTTTAGACATGGATGAAAGTAAACAGTTTGACTTTGTTCCATGTCTGGTTGACTTCTATCTATATGCTAGATGGAAGTCAACAGTTTGACTTTGTTCAATAATGTTTGGTTGACTTTTAAAGTTAACCGTTTAACTTTGTTTAAATAATGTTTGGTTGACTTTTAAAGTTAACAGTTTGACTTTGTTCAATGATGTTTGGTTGACTTTGATCCATATGCTTGTTGTTGGATATCCAAATTTACAATGTTGTTGGATATCCAAATTTACAATGGGGTTTATTATATAGACATGGATCAAAATCAACAGTTTGACTTTTTGTTTTATGCCTAGGGGTTATTCTATAGACATGGATCAAAGTCAACAGTTTGACTTTGACTTTGCTTCATATCCTGTTTACTTTGCTCCATTTTCCTTGGATATCCAATTCTACAATCAAAATAAAACTTTGCTACATGACCTACAATCCAAATAAGCTAAAAGCAACTTACTCACCACTCTTAATACAATCAATTCTATAAAATCCCGAGATAAGCTCAGGGCAACTTACTCACCAGTCTTTTATACAATAAATTCTATAAAATCCCAAAAAACTTCTATTCATTTGAACTTGATCGCTGCACACAGATATATTTTAACAGGACACCTGACGACGAAGTCAGATGTGTACAGTTACGGCGTCGTGCTGTTAGAGCTTTTAACTGGCAGAGTTCCTGTCGATATGAAGAGACCTCCTGGACAAGGTGTTCTTGTTTCTTG
Organism: Picea glauca; assembly: GCA_000966675.3. Classification (NCBI taxonomy): domain Eukaryota; kingdom Viridiplantae; phylum Streptophyta; class Pinopsida; order Pinales; family Pinaceae; genus Picea; species Picea glauca. The sequence continues at coordinate 80,049 of JZKD02S0216768.1, forward strand.
GGTATATATATCTACCACATTTACTCTCTTCTATTTTATTCGATCTTCACAGTATAACAACTAATTTTATGCATAACAACTGTTGGAACAAGATGTATAACAGAAATTAGAGGGCACTGATCTAATTATATATATTGATGGCTCCATTTGTTTGATAGGCTCTTCCTATGCTGACTGATAGAGAAAAGCTTCTTGAAATAGTGGATCCTGCTCTGGAAGGACAGTTCTCTATTAAGGAACTAATACAGGTAATTAATTAGTTAGTGAATCAGGTCATACATATTCCTTGAAGCCTCTTGTTTGTTCCTACTTATTTAATGTGTCAACTTATTACATTCCTCAGGTTGCAGCAATTGCAGCAATGTGTATCCAACCAGAGGCAGATTATCGGCCGTTCATGACTGATGTAGCGCAGTCACTGGTACCTCTTGTCAGGCAGCGCGTTTCATCCAAGAACCGTAAACTAACTTATGCATGATTTGGTTGCCTTTCAAATCTTCTTTTAATTCAGGGATGATGTCCTACCCTGCATTTTCCAAAAAAAATAATACTAAACTCTTTCAATGTTCTAAGTTCGTTTATTGTGAATGCTTATATATATTTTTACGAGTGTATACCATTTTTTAACATAGTATGTATCTGTTTACAGTTTATTTTTCTGTTCCAAATAAAAAGTATGTAACAATTTTTTGCCAAAGCTTTGTATTATCAATTTTTTGCCAAAGCTTTGTATTATTATGGAAACTGTCAGTGTTCGTTTGGTAGCACACAGGCTTTTGGGTCAATATATCAAAGCCACAGTTATAGTTATTAGTTAAAAATAAAAAACTAAACATTAAATGCTCGTATGTTGTATTAAGGCCAAAATTACATAATTACATATGTGTAGCAGACAGGTAAGTTTGGTTTATTCATTAATCATGCAGGGGGTGAATATGGCTTCTCATGAAACACGGGATGATTGGGAACCAAGTTTATGTTTGTAAATAATAAAAGTTTAAAAATGAAAAGTGAAATTTTATCCTTTTCACTTTAGGGTGGTAAATATCTATTCTGTTATGTAGCATTGAATTGAATTTTGTTAGACAACATTGAATGCTGTTGTAATTAGTGTATTGAATGCTTTTTGATCGAATAAATTATTCAATATTGTATAGCAAAATAGATATAACTAATATTGTTCTATGAACATCTACAAATCTCTTCTAAATGTCATGTCATGTCAAACCAATTCTGCCCAGTGATGCTTCAAATCTGATGTAAAGGGTTTGAACTTTTAAAAACACTTAAATTAACAAGATGTTTCATAGCAATGATCTCTTTTTCCCACAATCAAAATTTTACTGCATCCTTTTTAAATAGAGTTTGATCACCCCATGAGCTGAGCGAAAAAACACTTAGATTAACCAGATGTTTCATAGCAATGATCTTTTTTTCCCACAATCAAAACTTTACTGCATCCTTTTAAAATAGAGTTTGATCACTCCATGAGCTGAGCAAAAGCTAACTGTTAATACAGTAGCTAGTTTGAAATCATATTCCCCGTTGATCAACTTTGCAAACTAAAGGTCAGATCATAGAGTTCCTCTTTGGTTAAGTATTTATCAAGTACAAATTTTACATATTAACACACACATTATATATTAACAACGAACATAACAATCGCATCGATGATATAGAGACAAGTTTTACAATGGGACAAAACCTTTCCCTATAATAAAAAAACCTTGTATTTTTTTAATATTAAGAGAGTTGCAACAAAGTTGCACTTTACAGGGGAAAGGGTACCAAACTTTATTGATGTTTAGACTAGCACAGTCACATAATTGTGGTTGATGAACTCAGAAAGTTCTATTTAATTTAGTTCTTTAATTCATTAAACCTAATTTTAACATAAACTCGAATTAAATTTGAAAACATAATAAAAACATTAAAAAAATTATTTAAGTACTTGCAAAATTAATAACCTTAACCCTAAATTTTAAGCATATAGTGAATTTATACATAGTGAATTTATGCATGTGGATCGACCAGTGAAAGCAGGTTTATGGTCGCCTTGCCTTCAATGATCGGCAGACTTGGATGAAAAACCTAAAACCTATATATCATAACCAAAACAAATCAATGGTCGCCTTGCCTTCAATGGTCGGCAGACAGGCCCAAGCGCAGCCTCGTAGCCATTGCAGAAAAATCGGGCACCGATCAGCTTTTTGTTGCAGTGCGAGGCATTGAAGCGTGTGCCGGCCTCGCACTCTCCCTTCCACTGAACCGGACATAATTCACTGAATTCCAGAGCCAAATCCACAGAATTCCAGACAAAAGACAAAAGCCAAATCCACAGAATTCCAGAGCTCCCCATACTCAACAATCCAGAGAGCACTCTAAAACATATTTCAGCGGTTTTCCTCACTAAGATATGGAGCGCTCTTTACCTGAACTCTAAGCCACAGTTCAGGAAATGAAAAGCGTGGACAGGCAGAAAATGAAACGCCCAATATGAAAAGCGTGGACAGGCAGAAAATGAAACGCGTAATAAGAAAATGAAACGGGCGTACAGGTGAGGAAAGCCAGAAAATGAACGGACAGTTAAGGAAAGGCTGTGTGTATAGTCAAAAATTGAAAGGTTAATCATTTAAACGTGGTAATCATATAATGATACAGTAATTCCTTAATATAATTAGGTAAATGTAAAAAAGTAAATAGGTGCATTCAAACATACAAGGAAGTTATGAAGAGTAAATCACATTCATTGATTTGGGAGGACGACTAAGAATATGCCAGCATCTTCAATTGTTAGCCATTAGATTAGAATTTGAGATTAAAAGATGATTAATTGTGCTCATTATCAATAGATATACGCCTTTCAACGTAATAAATTATATTTGTTTTTTTTAAGTTATTATTTCCATTAGAATGAAATTTAATGATGAGTAATTTAATTGTGTTGTGTAATATTGTCTGGTAGATTACAATTGTATTAATCTTTACTGAATTATGTGGATGGGAGGAATTTCTTTCTGAAATCTCATTCTTTAAATAGTAAATCATGTAAAATTAGTGATAGATGATTCTCCTCTCCTACAAATGTCAACTTGACAATGATAAACTTACTTGTTGGGTTCATGTCAACAAGGACCTTAGGTCAATGTTAATAAGGATATTAGGAGATGTCAACCTAAAATCTTACATCAATGTTGATGGAATATGAGACAAATATTAAAAGGAATTTTGAGACAAACATTAAAAAGAATTGTTATCATTTGGAGTTAGTCTATTAGTATAGTCACCTAGTTAAGAGGCATTAGGTCTCCTAGTCCCTTGATGATGCTTGATGGACATATGGATGACTCAATTTGAGTGGATGCTTGACCTAGGATAGAGTGTTAGCATATGCACTTAACTAGGAGGTTGTTATCTTATGTGGCATGATAACTAACCCAATGGGCGTACACAATAGGAGAATTGTTTGTTTGATTAGGAGAGGTACCTACCCTCGAGAATGAGCGCTAGGTACTTGGATGAGGCCACTTTTAGCCATAAGAGCATGGGACCAAGTGACATACACCTTAGAGGTTGAAAACCTGACTTGATGATGATTGGGTTGAGGAGCATACTTGTGGACTTGACACATTTGTTGGGAATAAACATTGGAGCAAGTGATGACTTTTGCACACATGTTGAGATGCATGGGGCATAAGAGGATATGTGGCAAACAACTAGAGATGGAGCACCTTAAATGAGGATGTTTGGAGAATGAACCACCATATAAGGAGTGTAGGGTTAATAGCTTGTTGGATAGAGCATCATCTTGAAGGAGGGGTGTTAGGCACAAAGGGACATCATGATTGGAAGGTGCATCATCTTGAGGGTTGAACCTAATGTGGCACTTGCACATCCTTGTTTAGTGGAGTGCTCATTACAGGGTTGTCTTATTGACTTAAGTCTAGGGTTACTTGTGTGGACCTAGGTTTTATGTTTGCCTCCCTCACCTACTTCTATACAAAGGGAAAATAAAACCTTTGACATTATTCATTGCTGATGTATTCATTATTTTATTTTTCTAGCTGTCTTGGATAAACCTTGTAGAAAACAAGACCTAATTTTTTTTATAGAGGAAACATGAATATGAATGTGTTATAGATGAGATTGGTTCTTAACACATGTATAATTTATTATAATTTAACATAATAAGATCTAAAGTTTTTGTAATCTAAACCACGTAAGAAGAACATCACAAGAACATCACACTGAAGTATATACATTATGCATCCACTATCCTACCATACTTGAAATTGTTATAAAAAACTACACTAGAAACAAGCCTTCCATTCATTTACTAAGAGAAATGCTTTTATACATAAGCATTGTTTCAGTGTTGAAACAAGATGCATAACTCAATTTATAGGACACTAATTTATCTATCTATGCATAACACATGTTACAGGTAACTAATTAATCCCCTCACACATATACATGTGGCTCCATTTGTTTGATACGCTCTCCCTAGACTGACTAACAGAGAAGCTTATCAGAATGGCAGGTCCTGCTCTGGAAAGACAGTTCTGTAAAGGAACTAATACAGGTAATCATTTAGTCAGTGAGTCATGTGGAACTAATACAGCTAATCAATTAGTCAGCGAGTCATGTGGCTCCATTTGTTTGATACGCTCTTCCTAGGCTGACTAACAGAGAGGAACTTATCAGATTGGTGGATCCTGTTCCGAAATGACAGTTCTCTGTGAAAGAACTAATACAGGTCATCAATTAGTCAGTGAGTCAATGAAGCCTCTTGTTTTTTTCCTAATTATTTAATGTGTAACTTCTTACATCCCGCAGGGGGTAGCAATTGTAGCAACGTGTATCCAGCCTGAGACAGATTATCCGCCGTTCATAACTGTTGCAGCGCAGTCACTGGTTCCCCTTGTCAGGGAACGTGATTCTTGGAACCTTGTCAGGGACGGTGCTTGATCCAAGAATCGTTAACTAACTTCTGCATAATTTGGTTGCCTTCAAACCCTTTTCATTTCAAGGATGATGTGTTGCCCTGCATGAAAATTCAATGTTCTTAGTTTGTTTTATTGTGAATGCATATATATATATATATATATATTTATTTATTTATTTTTTATTTTTTATTTTTATTTTTTTTTATTTTTTTTGGTATGTAATGTGTATTTTTTTTAATTTTTTTCCAAAACTTTATGTTAGAATGAAAATTTTCATTAATAGCCACGGAAGTGTAGATAGGATGGTTTGTATTGACCAAGTTCGAGTTTAAATCTGGTTTGATGACATTTGTTTTTTGAACTGATATGATTGTAAACTGGCCTTATTTTGATTCTTTTTGAATAACAAGATATACATTATTCAGTAGATATAATTTTCAAAATAAATCATAATAAAAATAAATAAAAATTATTATTAATAACCTGTTAATTTATAATGTTTAACTTACAATGTTTAGGTAAATACATCAAAATCAAAGTAATTAGCACAGCAGTAAAATAGCTGCTGGTGAAAGCCTAAAGGTTGATAAGATAATTCTTAAAAGAATATATTAAATTTTATTATCTATTAACAAATAAAAGGTTGGGCTTCATTTTCTAGTAACAAATAAACGGTTGGGTTTCATTTATCTAGTGTTAATATTTTAATTTTTGTTAATCACTTACGTGGCAATCAATTAGCTATCAAAGTAATTTTTAAATATGATTAGGTAAATGTAAAAAAGTAAACACATAA
>JZKD02S0216768.1:91877-103980 GCA_000966675.3 Picea glauca
AAAATCATCTGGATCATATTTTGGATGTGGTCACAGGTAGTAATGAAACTACTTTCATTTTCGATTATGTGGTATCATCCTTTTTGTTGAAGGAGATGAGATGAAAAAACGTGGAAATCTAGAGCACATATGTCTTATTTGCAAGAGGATTCTCCTAGGAAAGAAATATAAGTAATTCGTCAAGTGGGAGATTTAAATATAGGGGAAGATATATATCTCCTGGAAAATTTGTAATGTTATGCTGGAGATGTGGAAAATAAGGGCATTGCAAGAAACAATGTAGATTCAAAAGTGTTGGGAGAGGGAAGGGAGTCGATGATGCCTCTTCTACAGAAGAAAAAACCTCCAAATATTAAGGAGGGGATGTGTACTTGGCTTCTTCAAGCACACATGTAGATCACGAGGGATGGCTGGTCAACTTAGGTGCATCCTTTCATATGACTCCTTATAGTGAGTGGTTTTGCGAATATGATAGATATGATGGGGGTGACGTTTTTCTAGGAGATGACTCGACATCTAAAATTGTTGTATGAAGAAAAGTCAAGTTGAACCTCATGGGCGGTAGGACTAGAACACTCCTTGGTGTTCTACACATCCCAGTATTGTCTAGGAATTTGATTTCTGTAAGCAAGATGGATGATGCAAGTGTAAAAACAATGTTTTAAAAGGAAACCTATAGGATGGTTTGAGGGGAAATGGTGTTGTTGAAGGGAGTTCAGATTGAAACTTTGTATAAGTTGTTGGGAAGCACTATTCGTGAAGGGTGAAACATTTCCATTTTTTCTTAGGTTTGAGTTTGATCCAAAATGGATCCAGGAAAGCCTAAAAATCAAATTTCTCGGAATCAGACGAAACCAGTGCCATTGTGTTCGTCTCATCACGTTGATTTCGACCATATAATTTTTTCCTCAAACAGACATTGTATGCGAAAATTATTGCGTTCTAACCAAAATCCTAAACATGCAAAAAGTCAATTGGTCAAATTCAACGCTGACGTTAGTAGTATGAAAGGTGACGTCAACATGCTGATGTGGTGTCACCAGGAGGTGACATGTGTCACTCAAATTTGAAAATTTTTGGGCTGAGTTGGCACCTGCACAGATTTGACACGTGGCACTGTATAGATTTGACACGTGGCACTATACGGATGACATGTGGTATTTCGTACATGACATGGCCCAATGGTAGGCTGACACGTGGAATTGCAGATGACAATTGGGCTGTACGGATGTTGACGTGGTAGGGTGACTGTGCAGTACAGATGTGATGTGGCATGACACGTGGTTGTACGACAAGTGACGTGGCAGGTGACTGGGATGTATGGAAGTTGACGTGGAAGTTGACTGGGCTATACGGAGATGACATGGCATGCTGACTATATGCTGACTGTGCTGGTACAGACCAATCACAAGGAGTCACATGGCCCAATCAGAGGGTGCCACGTGGCAACCCGGATTTTGTCAATAACGACTAGATAAAAAAATTTGTTCTAACCTCCCTGGGGATTCGAACCCATGACCTTTGTGGCCGCTAATGTCTTCGTGGAAGTGAGTGGACCAGTCGGGCTATGTGTTGGAGCTTAACCATATTCCACCGAATTTGGTTAAAAGTTGACATGTAGTGGATTTGGGGGGATAAGCCCCGGTCGGCGGGGGCCAACCCCGTCCAACCAGGGGTCACAAACCATGAGCTAGCCGATTTGGAGGGTGCATGGGAGAATAAGGGTCTAGCCACACAGCCATACCCATATGACTAGGATCCAAAGTCGGAGGAACCAAAGTGCTCCAGCCCAGCCCTCGGCCACATGGTAGGGCGCATGTGACTAGGAGCCTGAGAATCGGAGGGTTGCGCCAAATATTTGGCCAAATTTGGGTTTTTTAACCTTATTATATAATTTTTATGCTGATTTTAGCTGATTGTAATGGATTTTGGCCATTTTTGGGAGATCTGGAGCCTAATTTGAGGACAGATCTTGGGAGGAAGTTGGGAGGTTGATGCCCACTTCAAATCTATATAAATTAGGGGTTCTTGGCAACCTTAGACAGGTTCAGAAGAGGAGAAATGCTAAGGAATTGTGAAGCCAAAGTCATTTTTATGCAGGGAAGCCATTGAGGAGAGGAACTTTGCGGTCCAATTCTGGGATCTTTGCTCAACCGTTTTCAGTGCCATTAGTTGTGTTGGATTCTTGAGGTCAAGCATAACACATCCAACCCAACTTGTAATCCAATTGACACTTTATGATGTAATTTTGAAGCATTTAAGAGAAATAAGAAAGCCTCACCCACTGAGACAAAGACACATAGATGTAGGCAATCTTGCTGAACTCTATTAACAAATTTGTTGTTATGGTTTGATGATTCTTTGTGCCTACGTTCAAATATGCATTTCTTATTATGGATGCCATGTTATATCATTAATTTCTTCCTCTTTTTTCCATACCTAAATGATTAATGAATTCATGCTTTAAAACTTATCCATAGTCTTAAAAGATCATTTCAGATAAAGTGGTATCATAGCAGGTTGATGGTTGGTTTTTGAGTTTGCATGATTACCAGGGAAAAGATAAATCGTGGTGAAGGTGAGCTTGTCAAAAATATTCCTGAGATTGGATTGAGAAAGATGACTTCTCAAAGTGAGAAGATGGCATCGAAAGAGGGACTTTCTCATAACGAGATAGAGTTTCAAAAGAGTTTCTTTTCCATGTCGGAGATGGTAAAGGTTTTATATGATGATTACTTGGAGCGGAAGAGAGTCGGTAGACCGATTCTAGGTGAATCTTCAAAATCTAAAAGTAAAGAAGGAGAGGATCCTCCTAAACCTCATCCTTCACCTCCTTCTTCTCCATCAACTTCTTCTTCCTCAAGTACAAGTTCTAAATCCATCGCAAGAAAACATTCCCATAAACATAAACATGATATGCCTTTACTTAAGCTTGATGTGAAGTTTTAATTACCCATGTATGATGGTGAAGTCAATGCAGAGAGGCTTGATAACTGGGTTAGACAGATGGAACTTTATTGCAGTGTGCAACAAATCAAGGATGAGACAACTCAAATCAAATTGGCATCGATTCGACTTGTAGGCACAACACTCATCTGGTGGAAAAACAAGTTGCAAAATGGCACACAACAAGTGGGTAATGTATTTCCATCATGGCAAGGTTTTGTTTCTTCACTTAGAAAACAATTTTATCCTTTGGGTTATAAAGAGAAGGCTTTAATTGAATGGAAAGGTCTTAAACTAAGAAAGGGACAAACAATGAAAGAATACACAAATGAATTTTGTAAGATGACATTAATGTTAGACATTCCATTACATACCCAAGAAACTATTATGAAGTATATATGAGGTTTAACTGCACACATTTGTAACATTGTGTTTATGTTTGGACCTACTAATCTTGATGAGGTTTCTTTTCAAGCAACATACATTGAGGCAGGGAAAACAAGAGTTGGTGTATCAGGGGAATCATCTTCAAGAAAAGAGGACAAATGAAAGGGGAATGGCAAGAAAGAAAATTCAGTGATAAGAAGAGAAGAGAAACTCTCTTGCAAGCATTGCAAGAAATAAGGGCATGATGATAACCATTTCTAGTAATTACATCCTGAGAAGAGACCAAAATAGTTCAAAGAGAGGAAAGGGAGGCAAACAATTGTAGCAACAATACGACCAACATACTTGGGATCAGATTCGGGTATTGAGTCTAAAATCACAACAGTTGTTTTTACAGGTAAAATTAGTGATGGATATGATTCTAGAAGTAAATTGTTTCACATAAGGGTCATAATGAAGCATACTAATGTCGACACATTGATAGATAATGGATGTCAATCTAACTTGATTCCAGAGAAAGTGGTTAAACAACTGGGATTAAACAATCAGATGCATCATAAACCTTACTCACTTAAATGGATAAACAACAATCATAAATTGCACATAACAAAGAAATGCACTTTAAAGTTTGCAATTTCATCAAAATTTTTGGATGAGGTAACGTGTGATGTGGTGTCACTCAATGAATGTGGAATGGTCTTAGGCAGTCCTTATTTGTATGATCGCAAAGCAATCTTCTACAGGGAAGATAATCAATATCACTTAATCAAAGAATTAAATGAATATGTTGTACATGATCATCACTTAAAAGCAAATCAATCTCTATAAACAATGGAACAATTAAGGAAGGAAACTTATGCAAGCAACACACCTATAATTGTGCCAAATCAAGCAATTGATCTTAAGCATGAACATGCTATGATTGTAGAATGAAAGTTCAATTATACTTTGCTTCAAGATAAGCTAATGTCGTGCAAGTACTACACACATATTAGCTCATTTGCAGTCATATTTATGATGTTATCATTGCTAATGTTTTCAACATGGATGGTAGTGGCTTCAGTAATATGTGAAAGAGTACTAGTGGCTAACAATATATTGTCAGCTGTCATGGTTGTTTTGAAATTGATCTTGATGAGACAGGTGCATAGGATAGAGTTTAAAAAAAATTAACAAGTGTGGTGGCCTATCCCTCACTTGATGATTGGTTAGTACCCTTTTGGAGGACCAAAAGGTCTTAGTGGGGAGGCATGATCCAAAATGGATCCAAGAAGACCTAAAAATAAAATTTCTCGAAATCGGCTGAAATCAGTGCCATTGCGTCCATCTCGTCGCGTTGATTCTGGCCATATATTTTTTTCCTCAAACAGACACTGTATGCAAAAGTTATTGCATTATGACCAAACTCCTAAACAGACAACAAGTCAACTAGTCAAAGTCAACAGTCAAAGTCAATGTTGACGTCAACAATATGACAAGTGACGTTAGCATGACGTCATCATGTTGACGTTGTGTCACTAGGAGGTGACACGTGTCACTCAAATTCGACATTTTCAGACTGAGTTGGCACCTATACAGATTTGACACCTGGCACTGTACGGATGACATGTGGCAGTACGTACATGACGTGACCCAATGGCAGGATGACACATGGTAGTACGAATGAAAACTAGGTTGTACGGATGATGATGTGGAAGGGTGACTGTGTAGTATGGATGTGATGTGGCACGACACGTGGTTGTACGGTAGGTGACATGGCAGGTGACTGGGTTGTACCGAACCTGACGTGGCAGCTGAATGGGCTGTATGGAGATGATGTGACACGCTGACTGTATGCCAACTGTGATGGTATGAAATAATCACAGGGAGACATGTGGACCAATAAGAGGGCACTACGTGGCAACCCATATTTTTTCAATAATGGCTAGATCAAAAATTTTGTTCTAACCTCCTGGGGGATCCAAACCCGTGACCTCCGTGGGAGCTAACGTCTTCGTGGAAGTGGGCGGACCAGTCGGGATACGTGTTGGAGCTTAACCATATTCCACCGAATTTGGTTAAAAGTTGACATTTGGTAGATTTGGGGGGATAATCCGTGATCGGCGGGGGCCAGCCTCGTTCGACCAGGGGCCACAAGCCAAGAGCTAGCCGATCCAGAGGGCACGTGGGAGAATAAGGGCCTAGCCACATGGCCATACCCATATGACCATGATCCAAATTTGGAAGAACCAAGCGCACCAGCCCATTCCTCGGCCACATGGTAGGGCACATGTGACCAGTAGACCGAGAATCGGGGGGTTGCGACCAATATTTGGCCAAATTTGGGTTTTTTTACCTTTTTATATAATTTTTATGCTGATTTTAGTTGATTGTAATGGATTTTGGCCATTTTTGGGAGATCTGGGGCCTGATTTCAGGTCAAATATTGGGAGGAAGTTGGGAGGTTAATGCCCAATTCAAATCTATATAAACCAGGGGTTCATGAAAACCTTGGACAGGTTCAGAAGAAGAGAAATGTTGAAGAATTGTGAATCCAAAGTCATTTTTATGCAGGGAAGCCATTGAGGAGAGGAACTTTGCAAGCCAATTCCGGGAGCTTCACTCAACCGTTTTTAGTGTCGTCAGTTGTGTTGGATTCTTGAGGTCGAGTAGAACATAATCAAACCAGATTGTACTCCAATTGACACTTTTATTAAGTACTTTTGAAGCATTGAAGAGAAATAAGAAATCCTCACGCACTGAGACAAAGGCCCTGAGACGTAGGCAATCTTGCCAAACTCCGTTAACAATTTTGTTGTTGTGGTTTGCTGATTCTTTGTGCGTACTTTCAGATCTTCATTTCTTATTATGGATTCCATGTTATATAATTAATTTCTTCCTCTTTCTTCCATTCCTAAATGGTTAATGAACTCATGCTTTAAAACTTAACCATAGTCTTAAAAGATCATTTCGAATAAGAGCTAAAGAAGGAAAAACTCCTACAGTATTTGTAGAAAAGACTATGTTGTGGCATTAAAAACTGGGGCATATTAGAGATAAGAGACTTTGAGTACTACACAATAAAGGTATGGTTGAAGGTATGTCCAATTTCTCTTTGTATTTTGATTTCTGTGAACATTTTTTATATGGGAAGAAGAATCATATAAGATTCTCCTTTGGTGCTACGAGAATAGAGTGAATATTACAGTTGGTGCACAATGATATGTTTGGACCCGTGTCGGTTCTATCACTGGGTAAATATATGTACTATGTCTCATTTATAGATGACTTCTCGAAGAATTTATTTTCTTGTAAATAAATATGAAGTCTTTGACAAATTTAGAGAGTTTAAGGCTCTTGTGGAGAATCAAACAAAGAAGAGAATTAAGGTGTTGAGGATGGATAACGGTGGAGAATTCTATGGAAATGAATTTGAAGAGTTATGTAAAAAATGTGGTATATCAAGGTAAAAGACTACTCCATACACACCTTGACATAATGGAGTTTCAGAAAGAATGAATTGGACAATGATGGAAAAATCAAGGAGCATGCTCAGTGGTGTTGGGTTAGGACATGAATTTTAGGTAGAAGTTGTAGGCACTACATGTTACCTGGTCAATCGATCACCCTCATCAGTGATGGATGATAGGACTCCACACGAGGTATGGAATGGTAATAAAATCTCCCTTACACATCTTAAGGTATTCGACCGTGATGCCTATGTACATGTTCCAAAGGAAAATAAAAGTAAGCTAGATAAAAAAGGTTGAAAAGTGTATCTTTATTGGCTATAAGGATGGTTTGAAAGGTTATAATCTTTGGAACCCATAAACTAAGAAGGTAGTGTATAGTCAAGATGTGATATTTAGAGAAATCAAAGATGTCAAACAGGAAGTCCTACCCAAGGAATATCCAGAGAAAATAGAGTTTGAATTAAAGGATAATGAATCATAATCTATAGAAGAACATGAATAATAATAAGAAGAACCTCATACTTTGGTATTTTGGAGATTGGTTTGGGAAATAAGGAAACCAAAAAGGTATTCTCCACCTGATTTTCACTCTAATTTTTCTTTGTTTATTATTGATGATGATCCTAGAATTGTTAGGGAGGTAGTGGATTTAGAAGATGGAAAACTTTGAGAAAATGCCATGGTTGAAGAAATGACAAACTTGGATAAGAATGAGACTTGGGATCTAGTGGAGTTGCTGGTTGGAAGAAAACCCATTGGAAGCAAATGAGTATTTAAGAAGAAATTGAATGCAGAAAGCAAAGTGGAGAAATACAAAGCTTGGTTAGTAGAAAAAGGCTATTCTCTTGTAGAGGGAATTGAGTTTGGTGAATTTTCTTCTCTTGTTACCAAGTTAACTTCTATCAGATTCCTTTTATCTGTTGTTGTTGCTCTTGATTTTGAAGTAAAATAGATGGATGTGTTGACAACATTCCTACATGGGGATTTGGAAGAAGAAACATACATGAAGCAGTGAGAGGGATTTGTAGTGAAGGAAAATGAATAGATGGTATGTAGGATGAAAAAGTACCTGTATAGATTAAATATGTCACCAAGATTGTGGTATCAAAAATCTGATACTTGTATGTTGGGACTTGGCTTCACAAGAAGCAAAGTCGATATCTATGTGTATTCCAAATTAGTCAATGATTGTCGTATTTATTTGGTCTTGTATGTGGATGATATGTTGTTGATAAGAAACAACGAGGAGATTATCCAGGATGTGAAAACTCAGTTGTCCTCTAAAGTTGACATGAAGGATTTTGGTACTCCAAATTTCATTTAGGGCATGGAAATTAAAAGAGAGCGGGAAAATAGGAATCTCTAGTTAAATTAGAGGAAATACATCGATGCAATATTGTAGAGGTTTAATATGTAGGAATGTAGACTGGTCAGGGTTCCTATTCTTGTAGGTGTAAAATTATCTACAGATCATTGTCCCAAGACACATGAAGAGGAAGAGGACATGTCCCATGTTCTATATCCTAGTGTGGGTTGGTAGTTTGAAGTATGCAATGGTTTGTATTAGACCAGACATTGCACACGTAGTGGGAGTTTTGAGTAGGTATATGTCAAAACCAGGGAAGGAGCATTGGACATTAGTAAAGAGGGTTTTCAGGTATTTGCATGGCACTACTAGTTATGGATTGTGCTACCAAGGAAGACCATGATTGGAAATAGTATTCGACATACATGAGTTCATTTATTTAGACTAGGATGGATATATGGATCACAAACTATTTACAAGTGGGTATGTTTTTAACGTATTTGGAGAGGAAATCAGTTGGATGAACAAAATATAGTTTGTAGTGGCACTCTCAACTATAGAAACTAAATATATGGTAGCCACTCATGCAAGCAAGGAAGAAATATGGTTACAAAGATTGTGTTCAGGTATTGGGTTGGTACAACAAGCTGTAAGGATAGATTGTGATAGTCAGAGTGCAATATTCTTAGCAAATAACCCACTTTATCATTAAAAGATAAAGCATATTGATGTTCAGTATCACTTTGTGAGAGACATGGTTGAAAACAAGAAGGTTTTTTTGATGAAGGTGGAAACTTTGAAACATGGATAATTTTAAAGATGAAAATTTATCTCAAAATGTAGAAACCTTGGCGAAACTTACCATTCCTTAATATTCAAACTATAAAATGTTTGGCAATATTTTTGTAAAAATATTCAAATTTATAAGGATTTTATATAGTTTCTATAAAATTTGGGCTATTTTTAAGGTAAAATAATTTTATTCTATAGAATTTGGGCGAATCATTTTTAGAAAAAATGGAAATTGACGAATCTTTTTTGGAGAAAAAACATGGAAAATTAGCCCATGGGCGAAATTTAGCCCCTAAAATTTTCCTTGCTTTGAAGAATGTTGCAGATTCGTTGAAAAAGTCAATGAGCACCCAAAAGTTCTCCTAGTGTGGAGAAACAATGGGAATTGTTGCTCTCAGTTGTTAACTATGTAATCTTGTGAGCCCGTGTATATGAAGAAAACAACAAGTGGGATAAATTTGAGTATGTGTTATATACTTTGCATGACCAACCCCACGTGTGATTCATTGCATCGGGCGCAACGGAGGGATCATAGGGGGGTGGAGCCCCTGAATTTTTTTGGCGGTTTTTGTGTCTATTTTTTAACGATTTTCAGCACATGGTTTTCACTTTTGGCAGTTTTGTGGTGCATGGGTGGATTTGTGGCTTAGCCCATGGTTTTCTAATTTTGTTTAAGAAATTAGGGTTGTAGTATAATCTAGGTCAATGGATTAAGGGTTTTGGATGTTGCAAGATTATATATATATATATATATATATATATCTGTGTGTGTGTATATTGTAAATCATGAAATTGGAGGATGATGAATACAAATTAGAGGTGCGGCTCTAAACAGGTTGTTGGGTTTCCCAGTTTGGGTTTCCAAGGTAAATCTTTGTGTATATATGTGATTGGAATTTTGTTCTTTTTTGTTTTTTAAGAATCAATGTGTGCATTGCATTGATTTAAAAGGTTTAAAACTTAGATGCAATTGGGCCCAAAGGGACATCATGCTTGGAAGGCATATCATCTTAAAAGTTGTATAAACTTACTGTGACACTTGTATATCTTCATGTAGTGGAGTGTTGCATGTGGGGATGCCTTGTTGACTTATATCTAGGGTTAATTATGTGTACTTTTTCCATGTTTTATGTTGGACTCCCTTACATATTTCTATATAAAGGAAAGAGAGGGCCTTTGACATTATTCACTATTGAGGTATGCTTTATTCTATCTTTGTAATTGTCTTGGAGAAGTCTTGTAGGGAGAAATACCTAGGGTTTTTGATGTAAACAGTAGAGGGGACATGAAGATGAATGTTAACATCAGGGATGAGCTTAGGTATTAGCACATGTATGATGGAAGATAATGCGACCTAAGGTTTTTGTGATGTAAATGCTAGAGGAAAAATATGAAGCATTGGAGGAATCTTGGAGCTTGGTGTGATGCTTCACTTAAAGAGGAATTGGAGAATATGTTAATATACTATTTTATATTCCATTAAAATATTGTTTATAGGTCTTGGTGCTTGTTTGATGCAAAATAAGACTTCGGGTTTGTGGGATACAAACCATAGGATGAACAAGAAGCTTGGACGACCAGTGCTAGAGTTAATGTCTTGGGTCCTTTGTCATTTGTGATGCAAGAAGGTCTAGGGTTTGAGTCATGTAAGCCCTAGAGTAAAACATGATTTCTAAAGGAGCGAACAAGTCCAAGAGCTTGCATGATTTAAGATTGGAGAGTCATCTAGAAGACTTGTGTGATGCAAGTGGGAAATGGAGAGTGACTTCTTGGTGTTGATGCTATCATTTTATTGGGCCTTCAGAAAAGCTATGAGTAGCTTGGTGTGATGCTTTGTTATGTCATGATTATTGGTTAGGTTTTTTTTTATTGATGATGGATGCCCTATCTAGGGTTTGGACGTAGTTGGAGTGTCCTAGCTTGTGATAAGAAGATATGGCATGTTATTCCAACATGTGATGAGTTGATGGTATGTACTTGTATATTCATTATGTTGTAATATGAAGTGTAACTTTATTGTCCAAATATTGTGCATTGCGTATCTAAAAATCATATTTATGGTTATTATGTTGATGAGTATTTTCAACCACTGTTTGGTATGCTAATTTATCATGAATAGTAAGAAGATTTGTTGAATAATTTAACAAGTTAAAAATGAACTAAAAGGGAAGATTAAGGATTGTAATAAATCCATTCTTATAAAGTATTTTCTAGATTTAATTTGTGAAAGGGATTGGCTCCTTAGGGATGTGAATCTTCTCCATTTGAAGTGCATTGTTTCGATGTTTGTTTCGTTGGGTTGCCTAGTAATTTTGGTTGGACATAAGTAAAATATATGTTGTTGTAATTGATATTCTAGATTCATCCATAATGTTGAAATTTCACAGGAAATAGATTTGAGGAACCACAAGAATTGAGGTAAAATATTTGAATTCGTCTTAAGCATGAATTTTCATTTTTTTCACATGTTATCAACACTAATTGGACTAAGATTGCCTTCTTGTTGATTTCAAGGCTATCTATTTCACTCGCGAACTTGAGAGAGGTTGTTGGGTAGTGAAATCCTAGTGCACTTGAGATGAGAACTTGCACCCATGAAGGGTTTAATGGGTTGAAACCTTAGTTGTAGTTGTGACGAGAGTGGTTTTTCCCCTGTGATAGGTGGAAGACCTACTTCACAAATTCATAGTATGTGATTTATTTTAAGGGGGTGTTATGCTCATGGGGGATTATTGTAGGTGGTTGATTTGGCCCAGTGGATGCTAGTGTTTGGACTAGATTGATGTTTGTGATAGTCATGTTTAACCATTTGATTATTTCACCGAATTTTGGAGCCTAAGAGGAACTGATTCATTTTGTGAGAAATTGATGATCATTGGATGATTTGTTTTAATTAAGTCAATACGATTGTTAAGTACCTATATCAGATCTACTGAATACAAAAGCACCACAACAGATACACAAGAACAATATGCAAAATCTTATTTATTACTATCAAACCCTTAGGGTAGGGAAACACCATACAATGGATCCTATTATGGAAGGGATCCTCTCCTGTTCACTTGCCTCTTCAAGGGGGCTTCCTCCTAATGAGCTTCAGCTCCAAAATACAATACTTCTCTTCATGTCTCATTACATTGCTTGAACCTCTTTATATAGTGCTACCATCACCTAAGAACATTCTAGAGGAGGAATCTTCTAGAAGTAGAACCTTCTAAGA
>JZKD02S0216768.1:113881-140779 GCA_000966675.3 Picea glauca
GGGGGGGGGGGGTTAACCCCCCTGTAGGGGTTCAGGGGAGAATCCCCCAAAGGAAAAATTGCCTTGTAAATGTATATTGTAATTTCATTGTAAATTTGGATCCTTCATTAAAAGGTCACATATCTGACGATAGAATTTATGTTAGGGTTTTTTTCCCTAGAAGGCAACACTATTTTATGAGGGAAATTTATTGCGGCTATGTATCATTGCGAATATTGTATTTAAGTGAGTAAACTGTGAGATAAAGAAGAGGAAGTTACAACGGGTGTGTTGTAGGTCGTATCCCTTCATTTGTTGGATAATAATAAATGAAGAACCTGGAAATTTCTCTGGTGGACGTAGCCCACACTAGGTGAACCACATATATTTGTGTCTCTATTCTATTGTGTATCTTCTATGTTTTATTTCCGCATTTGTTTTATTTTAGTGTTTTGCAATCCTATTTTTCTAACAATTGGTATCAAAGCGAAAGGTAACTCACAGGAAATGAAGGTTTCTGGTTCGAGTGGGAGCAATGGTGGAAGGTGAAAAGTTTAGGATCAAGAAATTTAATTGCCAAAACTACCCGTTATGGAAGATGCAGATGGAATATTATTTATATCAGAAGGATCTATCCCTACCATTGGGTGGAATAACAAAGAAGCCGATGGCCATGAAGGATGAATAATGGGAGGTTCTTGACAGAAAGGCACTAGGAACGATACGATTGAGCCTAGCAGCGTCAATGGCTTTCAATATTTTGAAAGAAAAGACAATGAAGGAGTTGATGGATGCATTGGCTAAGCTGTATGAAAGACCCTCAACATCCAATAAGGTATTTCTAATGAAGATATTATTTAATATTAAGATGTCATAAGGCGAATCTATTGCAGATCATTTAAATGAATTTAATACAGTTACTAATCAACTAATTTCTGTAAAAGTGGACTTTGATGATGAGGTCAGGGCTCTTCTAATCTTGTGTTCATTTCTAGAAAACTAGAACATCTTGGTTATGCCTGTAAGTAAATCTGTCTCTGGTTCAAACACTTTAAAATTTGATGATGTTGTTGGTGTTATCCTTAGTGAGGAAATGTGACAGAAAAACACAGGTGAGACATCACGTAATGAGTTAAACATGGAGAACAAGGGAAGACAAAAGGATAGAGGAAAGGGCTAAGGGACTCATGAGAATTATAGGAAGGGAAGATCCAAATCCAGATTTGGAAAGATAGAGTGTTGGAATTGTGGGAAGAAAGTACATTTGAAGAAATATTGCAGAGCTCCAAAGAAACAAAGAGATGGATAGCAGGAGAAAAACCAGGAAGAAAATGTAACAGGTGATGTGTTACAAGATGCTTTGATTATTTCTATAGATAATATTTATGAGTCTTGGGTAGTAGATTCAAGGGCTTCATTTCATGCCACACCCCATAGGAAGCATTTTCTAGATTATGTTCAAGGTGATTTTGGACAGGTTCATTTGGGTGCTGATGCACCATGCAAAATTGTTGGAATGGGAAAGGTAAAAATAAATCAAAGCAATGGAAACCAATGATTGTTGAAAGAGGTAAGACATTTTCTAGATCTAAGGACAAATCTAATTTCAATATGGCAGTTGGAAAGTGAAAGTTTTATATCCATATTTACAGATAAGGTGTGGAAGGTCACCAAAGGATCATTGGTGATATCAAAAGGAGAGAAGGTAGGTACATTGTATTTATGTACTGATAATATTGAATCTTCTATCTCTTTAGCTTCTATAGGAGTGGATACAACACTGTGGCATCATAGGCTTGGACACATGAGTGAGAAGGCGATGCAAATACTTGACAAAATAAATTTGTTGCCATATCTTAAACAAATTGATTTGGATTTTTGTGAGAATTGTGTTTATGGAAAACATAAGAGAGTCAGATTTCTCAGAGTCAGAAAAGAAAAGAAGAGTGAAAGGTTAGAGCTTGTGCATATAGATGTATAGGGACCATATCGGGTATCATCTCTTGGTGGCTCTCGTTATTATGTTACTTTTATTGATGATGCAATTATAAAAACTTGGGTTTATTGCATTCGACAAAAAACTTATTTTTTTGATATTTTTAAGAAATGGAAAGATTTGGTTGAGAATGAGACACGAAAAAGGTTGAAGTGTCTCATATTAGAAAATGGAGGTGAATATTGCAGCAAGGAGTTTTATGATTAATGTTTATACCATGAGATTTATAGAGAGAAGACAGTTCCAAGAACACCACAAGAAAATGGTGTGTTAGAAAGGATGAACATGACAATCATGGAGCATGCAACAAGTATGAGATTGCATGTTGGTTTTCCCTTATATTTCTAGGAAGATGTTGTAGATACTGTTATTTACTTAATAAACATAGGACCTTCAAGCTCTTTAGATGGTAGAATTCCAGAAGAGGCATGGATAGGTAAAAATGTAAACTATTCTTTTTTGAAGACTTTCGGTTGTGAATCATTTGTCCATATTGATAAAGAAAATAGAACAAAGCTTGAGGCAAAATCCAAGAAGTGTACCTTTATTGGATATGATGTTAATGATTTTTGTTATCGCTTATGGGATTATAAAAATAAAAAAATCATTAGGAGTAGAGATGTCATATTCAATGAGAAGGTCATGTACAAAGATTAGTTGCAGGGAAAGAAACAGAAAAAAGAAAAACCATAATACACAGTGCTTGATGAGATCACTGAAAAAGAAATTCCAAAGGTACCAAAAAATCATAATGTACAACAAAATGATCAACAAGTACCTCAAACTGCTACAAGTGTTGTTTGAATATCTACCAGGTTAAGTAGACCCCCTGAACGATAATTTCCTTCATTGTATTATTTATTTTTGACTGATTCTGGTGAACCAAAATGTTATGAAGAGGCAATGCGGGTAGACACCAAAAAGAAGTGGGAGCAAGGCATGAAATAGGAAATGTATTCCTTGGTAAATAACTAGACTTGGGACTTGGTTCAGTTACCTACAGGAAAAAGAGCATTGCAGAATAAATGGGTTTACGAGTTGAAGGAAGAAGATGGAGGAAAAAAATGGTACAAGGATAGACTTGTTGTAAATGGGTTTGTACAAAAGAAAGGTATATATTTTGATGAAATATTTTCTCCTGTTGTTAAAATGACTTCAATTAAGACTATTTTAAGTCTTGTGGCAGTGGAAGATTTGCATCTTGAACAGTTAGATGTGAAAACAACTTTTCTCCATGGGGATTTGGAGGAAGAGATTTATATGCAGCATCCATAGGGGTATGAGGTCAAAGGAAAGGAGAATTTGGTATGCATGTTGAAGAAGAGCTTGTATGGACTAAAGAAAGCTCCAAGGTAGTGGTATTTGAAGTTTGACAGGTTTATGACAGAACAAAGTTATAGTAGATGTCATTCTGATCACTGTGTTTATTTTAAAAAGATAAAAAATGGAAGCTATATTATCTTGTTATTGTATGTAGATGACATGCTTGTTGCAAGGTCTAATATGTAGTATATAAATGTGCTCAAGAATAAATTAGCTAATTCATTTGCGATGAAGGATTTGGGTGCTGCAAAGAAAATACTTGGTATGAGAATAACAAGAGACATGAAAAATCACAAATTGACATTGTCTCAGGGTGAGAACATAGAGAAGGTGTTGGAGAGGCTTAGAATGTAGAATGAAAAACCAGTTAGTACACCTTTGGCCAGCCATTTCAAATTAACTAAGGAAATGTGTCCCAAGACACAGGAGGAGATATAATACGTGTCCAGAGTCCCTTATTCATCCACAGTTGGCATCTTGATGTATGCGATGGTTTTCACAAGACCAGATATTGCACATGCAGTGGGAGTTGTGAGCAAGTATATGAATAATCTAGGTAAAGAACATTGGGAGGCAGTAAAGTGGATTCTCAGGTATTTGAGAGGTACTGCTACTCATACATTATGTTTTGAAGGTTAAGACATTGTTCTACAAGGACACGTTGATTCATATATGGCAGGGGATAAATATAGCAGGAGGATGACCACAAGGTATGTTTTTACTATAGGTGGAACAACAATAAGTTGGATTTCAAAACTGCAAAAGGTTGTTGCACTTTCAACAAAAGAAGTAGATTATGTTGCTACTATAGAGGCTTGTAATGAAATGATTTGGTTACAAAGGTTTATGGAGGAATTGGGAAAGAAGAAAGAAAATAGTAGGTTGTATTATGACAATGAGAGTGCCATACATATTGGAAACAAATCAGCCTTCCATTCAAATACTAAGAATATACAACTCAGGTACCATTTCATACGATCCGTCTTGGAAGATGGACATTTGAAGTTGGAAAATATACACACTAGCCATAATCATATAGACATGTTAACAAAGGGAGTAACCAAGGAGAAATTGAGTTCCTGCTTAGTTTCAGTTGGTCTTCAAGCATGAAGATGAAGATGAGAAATTTTCCAGGCCCAAGAAGAATCACAGTGCAACAGATGCAACAATGGTGGAGTTGTTGAGATCAGTCTCCAAGTGGGAGATTGTTGGTTGTGGAGCCTGATTATCTTCCTGATTCAAAAGTCTTTGTTTTCATCTCTCTTTATACCCCATGAAGACTTTACACCCCTGAAGAATGTACAATACTCCACGCAGGGGAGTGTAGGGGGTAGGGTTACTTCCCCCTGCTGTTACACATTATTTTGGTCACCCTCATGATGATTCTACAAACATGTGTTCAGGCTCTCAAAAGGATCTTTTGCATGAGAAAAATAACCAATTTATTCCTCTACAAGGCTTGTTTTTAGAAGGAGTCCACAGCCTAGGAGTAATACATAGTGAGAAAATGATTGATTTCTGTAGGCTGCTCTATACCTGGCTCTCGAGGTTTCCAGAAGCTGCTATATAGGCAGGGTGCGGCGGTGTTTGAAAGCTAAAAGAAGAAAGAAGTTCACGAAGTTTCTAGAAGGGGAATCTTCTAGAATGTGAGGTGGCATCCGTATAGTTGTGATCCCACTGGATTCTCTGATTTGGTGGGATCATTCTCATCCTTTTAAACACTTCAACTTCTCCTATATAATGATGGGTTTCTCATGGAAAAGGTTAATCAATATTGAGCAAAGAATTGTTGAAAGAATAGGCTGAAGACTGTATGAAGGATCTTGTTGCAACTTATGCTTGAGGTCTCCATTTGTCCATCAAGTTTTTGTGGACCATCTTCATACGAATTCGGAGCAAGTGTATGTGTATGTTGGAACAAAGGACCACTAAAAGAGAACTTGCGACATCAAGGTAGTTTGGTTGTATCTTCCACTTTTACTTAATATAATATGGTGAAATGATTCTTTCCCATAAAATCATTAGCATTTTATTACATGACTCCTTGATCATATGTTTAGGTTTTCATTGAATCTATTATTGTTTCTTTCACTTTGGTTGGTTTGTGTCATTGTAGATTTTATCTCACAAGAGCACCGGAGCAAAGAAGGGAAAACAAAGATATAAGAAAGTGATATCTAAAGGTATGTCACCCATTCCTTCTTTGGTAGTAAATTCAATGATTGTAACTTAGGGAAAGCGTCACGTCCTGTCTTGTTTTTTTCTAGATCCAGGTGGATCTAGGGAGATTAGTTTATGTCCACATTCAATGATTTATCCAATAACAAAATTGGTGACTCCACTGGGGATACGACTTGTTTGTGTTTTTTTGTTTTCCATTTTCTTTTAGACTACCTTTCTTCACTTTATTTCAGTCTCTGAGTCTGTGGGGCATCCATCCAAACCCTCTGGATTTGAAAATTCACTTAGACCCTTTGTCCTCTTTCCAAATTTCTTTTGTTTATAGACACTTCCGCATTGTACCCATACACAGCTTGCAGAAAATTTTGATTTCCGCACCCTAACTATTTGTCCCAGTGCGTACTTTCCATGACCTACCCACAACTAGCCTGCGAAAACCTTTGATTTCTGCACTATAATCTACTGCTAGGTTGCGGCGGCGTCTGTAATTTTTTTTTGGTTTGGGTCCTGTCATCTTTTGATGCCCATTTTTTCTTTAGCCAGCTAGGAGGAAATTTTAATGCCAGTATTTGACTGATTTCTGAGTGTGAAACTTGTTGTCGATTGGTTTTCGGAGATTGAACACCTTTCTTAGTCATTTTTCCAAGTTTTACCTTTTGATTTTTATCAACAAGGATATAATCTCTGATTTTGCATCTGAGTGCTTGATTGATTAAAAGTATTTTGATTGGATTTAAAGTTTTGGATTGATTACGTTTTCTGGATTGTTTGTTGACTAGAAGGTCATTTTTCATTTGCATTTGATGAAAYACTTTCTTGTCATTTTTACTTTTATCTTCATTGAAAGTTTGATTTGGGTGCTTGTTRAGTGTATCAATTTTCTTTGATTACTTGTCCTTTCTTCATTATATCCCTGTTTTGGTTTTGGAAAGGAAGACTTAASGTCACTTATTGTTTTAAAGTAATCATACATAAGACARTTTTTTGCATTGAAAGAATTTTTTTAAGAAGAGAAAATTGAAAAATATCATTGTTTATGGTTGTTTGCAATTGTGTTCATTCAAGAAAAAGAAAGTACATTTCGTAGCTTACATCATTCTGGGAAAACACCTTCTCCCTGCTATAGATAGATTTCATTGAACGAAATATTGCATCATTCATTTCTATTTGCATATTTGGGTCAAGGTCTCATACAACATTGGTTTCATTTCCGTCTCCCTCTTGAGTAAACAACAACCTCTAAAAAACATTGCGAAATCTAAAACTCAATCAGTAAATTTTATTTTCTAGGGATATTTTACACCAACACTAGATAGGATATATCTTTGGAATAGGCAGTGAGACACACTCTCAAAAGTACAAAACACACAATAGGATCTTGTGATAGGGAGTGCTCAAATCCATTTGAAACATTTTGTCCTGGGAATCCCTTCTCACACAAGGGTCAAACCTGAGGTCGCATTGAGACTGGCAGAGTTACTCACCCTGCTTTGTTGGTCTCGGTGTAGGTATTGCGCTTATTATGGGGGTCACTTGAAAGGTATACCCACAATGATGAGTGAAAGCCTCTCTAGTTTATTTCAGGCTAGATACCCTACCTTTGCGCGTAGATTGGATTGTCGACTATTTCCCCAAGCATCACTGTTGTTATTTCTATCCTTAGTTGCCTATCTTCTTAGGGTCTTACACAAGGTGACTGTGGAGGGGCAAGTCTTCACAGTACCTAGAATCGACGTTGGCCAGACTCACTCGGGATCCTTGGAGGGTATACCCACGATTATGTGTGGGAGCTTGCACCAGGGTGTAAGTTTGTTAAGAAGGTCATCAACGTAACTTTTCCACCCTCTCTATCCTAGCCCCTTCTTGCCTTGACTTCGCGACATTGGATTTCACCACCAACTAGTGACTTCGAAGAAAGAAAGTTTGCTTGCTTGGTTTGATTCCTAGATTTTATTAGCGAGTGTTGTTTATTTTTGTAGTTGGCCATAGATTTCTTGCGTAAAATATTTGGTCGGACAAAATCTACCCTCCACGCCGTTCGCGTAGGGTCCAGGGACTTCCTCCGGAAAATATGGAGGATTATCTCCCTCTACCCCCTCATTCACCGGAGGGCTCTCAACAAAGTGAGGTCTAGGACACTGTAACATCACAAGAGGAAGGTTCTGCCTCTTTATAAAGTTTCCGAATTGTTTCTGATTCTCTAGAGGCTTTTCGCATACCTCCTGGGTACAAGAGATGCATTCTCTGGCTGAATTCATCCAGAGAACTTGTTGTTGACACTTATGGAATACCGACCGGACCCCATTCCGACCCTGGAGCAGGGAATCCCCTTTGGACTACTGACATACTTATAAGCCTGCCTCGCATAGTATGGGACCTTTATGGCTCAGGGGCAGGTGTTGATATACCTGTCGTCTCTGAACTACCCGAAACATATGCTACCTACACGATACCTCTAGAGCACTTTGCTAGTACAACTAGCTATATATTCGTTAGTTTAGATACATAGTCAGTTGGACCTAGCTCAACAATTCCTTTCCAAATGGACCATGCTACAATGGTCCCACGCACTATGACTATTCCCACCGGGAATACGGTGGTTACCCAAGCTCCCATTGGTACACCACTTTCATCTAGACCTATCCCATCACTTCCTCATGGGTACAATGCTTTGCATAATTCTATCCCCATTGCTACCCAGGTTCCATCTAGAGTTTCTGGAGTTTTCATTTCTCCTGGGTACAATGTTGCTTCTGGTTTCATTCCGACACCTTCCTAGGTCCTCTCTAGAGGGTCTTATCCGCCTTGTATCAACGAATTTGACCCAAGTGGCTCCAATACAATTGGACACACTACTCAGTCATTCACTTATAGTTATCATATTCTCGTTGGAGGGAAATATAACCCTGGAGTGAAATATAACCCTGGGGGGCAAACTCAGTTTGGGGGTCAAACTCAAATTGTGACACAATCCTCATTTGGAGGACAACCCCCGCTTGGAGGTTATAACCCACCCTATGGACAGAACATACCAGGATCACTAGCCCAGTATTGGAACCTTATCATCCAGGGAAATCCACAATCGTCTGGGGGGAAACAACCTCAAGTTAGCTCTTTCATACCCCCTAGTTCGGGCTAGTCATATCTCGGTTCTTCCAATCCCATTTGGGGTTCGAACGATCATTCTAGTGTCTCTTTCCAAGGGAACATCCCTAATCAGTACAACCCTATGAGCTACATGCCTCCACACTCATGTATGAATCTGTCAGGAACTTCACCTCACATGCAGACTGCTTATGGTCCTACTGGTATACCGACGAGACTCCCTCCCCAAAGTCACCAGTACCCTCACGTGAATAGAAAATCACTCTTTTTAGCCACTTTAGATCTACCCAAATTGTCTAGAATCTTGAATGACCCTATATTACATTCTCCCCATTGGCCTGTTATACTGACCAAGTTACCATTTGACATTCCCAAATTTGACGGTAAACCGGGAGAAGATCCAAACAAACATGTCATGAATTTTCACCTTTGGTGTTCGTCCAACTCTTTGATGGACGACTCCATTCAGTTACGAATCTTCCAAATAACTCTTACAGGTTCAGATGCAAAGTGGTATATAGAATTACCACGAGGATTCTTCATCGAATTTAATACTCTAGCCATGGATTTCCTCACACATTACCAACCGCCAATCCGTTATGAAACCAGAACCGAGATTTTGAGTTCCTTCAAGCAAAATTTGGCCACTCATATTTCCGATCACATCTATGAGTGGAGAAGAAGACGAATTTTGATCAAACTCGACCTTCCCGATCAGTTATTGGCAGAATGGTTCACGAAATCATTCGTGAATAAAATATCTCGTGACATTGCCATGGGTGGATTTTTCATTGAAGAGTAGACGATTAGTTGCGCTCAGTACCTAGATCTCATTTATTCACAAACAGGCACTCTTTATGACTTGCTCCTTGATGCTCCTCGTCCTTCTACCACCACTACCTCAACTACCGTTGTTGCTTATCATGTGGCTGATGGTGTAATTGGCACCTTCCATGCTCAACCTCAATCTACACAAGCCTCTTACACCAATCCCAAATCTACTGCTTCTAATTTTCAAAGTGCTCTGACTCCTACTCCTTCCACCGACACCTACCAGAAAAAAATAAATATAAAAAAGGAAAGGGTAAGAATAAGGAGGATAAAAATAATAATCCGCAATCTGAGAAAGCCAAAACACAGCCTGTTGATGATAAGGATAAGTGAAAACCTCGATACCCTTGCCTTATCTGTGGTGATGATCACTACACAAAATATTTTCCAAGACGTGTTGAGGTCACTAAGTTCCTTCAAGGGTCTGCGAAGCCTCCCACACCTGTCGTTTTGTCCCAACCTTTCCTTTCTCAACAACAGGCCCAATTGGTCATTCACAACCAACCCTCTGCTTCCACCACTTCCTATGTCCTTATGTGTACTGGTGATTCAAAAAAGAATGACGTTACACTTACTACTCAGGCCAAAGATTACTCTTACTCAAAGGATAAAGTTGACGATACACCACCTTTGTTGGTTCAACCACCTCCCTCAACTTCACCTCCCAACAATCCTCTTCATCTCAAATGACCGAGCCCCGATACAGTTCTTCGCTCCCCTCCAAAGGGCTTTGTTCGAAAGTATGCCTTTAACCCTCATGCGCATGCTGCTCAGAATTACAGTATTGTAGAAGATCTCGTGCAAGCACCCTCCGTGATGTCAGCTCTCAAAGTCCTTTAAAGTTGTCCCGCTCAACGGAAGGCACTGTTAAAGGCTATTGGTGGAATTGATCCTGCAGATACGAATTTTATAATTATTGACCTGGAATATCACATTCCAAGGCTACCCCCTCAGCTAGCGTTTCGGATACAAGTTGTTGTCCCAGAAAAGAATATATGTAGAACCATTATTGATGAGGGTGCCTCGACGTGCGTAATGTATGTTTCCTATTGGAAATCCATTGGCTCTCCTCCCCTCACTGAATCACACAACACACTTAAGGCCTTCAATGGCTCTGGCTTTAAACCCTACGGTGTACTTCCCTCGTTTTCTATTACGTTGGAAGGCAAATTGATCAATGTCAAAGTTGAGGTCTTTGATGCACCTTCTGATTATAACCTCTTACTTGGCCGTAGCTAGATTGATTCTATGCGTATATTTGTGTCTACCCTTTTCCGTGTCGTACGTTTTCCACACCAGGGAAAAGTCATTACTGTAGACCAGCTGGCCTTTTTCAACGCTAATTACCATACTAGCAACGTACCCTTTATTTTGAAGACACCTCCTCCGTATGAGAATGTCAGTGTGGGTCTACTAAAATATTCAACTTTGATGGGTACTTTCCCAATCCCACCACCCGATATTCCACCTCCTTTTGTCGCCTCAATCAACATGATTTCCACCTCTGTTCATGAAACCCCCGCGTCTCACAACCTGTGGATAGTACCTGACCCCAGTGATTATCTTCACTATGGTGATAAAATGCCTTTAAGTCCGGTTGAGTCGAATTATCAAGCTATTCAATCGACAACCCCCTCTACCCCTCTCTTGGTGATTCATCTCCCAATCCGTTTCACATAATTTTTCCTACCGATGAGATGGTTATGTATGTTATGTATATGGAAGACACCCCATGGGATGATGGGCATCATCATTCCATTCTCTTCCTCGAACAACACAACATAGAGAGTTACCAACATATTTTGACTCCGTCGACCATTGTTTTCATTTCCTCTGTTCCCAAGTCAACACACGATGTGCTTTACGAAGGGAACCTGAGTAATATTTCACCCATTGTTCCTCTTGACATATCTATTAAACCTGGATTTGTCAAAAATGTTCACATCGGAGCTGCTTGTTCCTATGATGAAGTCGCCACTTATCAAGCTATTTTTAAATAATTCCGTGACATTTTCGCTTGGAGCTACGAAGAGATCTCGGGTATTGACCCCAATATTGTTGTACATGAAATTAAGACCTATATGAATGCTAAAACTGTTCAGCAGAGACTTCGCCTAGTCCACCCCCGTAAAGCCACCTCTATCAAAATCGAAGATGAAAAACTTCTCAAGGATGGCTTTATCTATCCTGTGGCTTTAACCGATTGGGTATCCAATCTCGTTCCAGTCAATAAAAAGCAAGGCACGATCCATGTATGCATCGATTATAGGTATATTAATAAATTTTGTCCCAAGGACAACTTTCCAACCCCCTTCATTGACCAGATCGTCGACGATTGCACCGAGAGTGAAATATTCTCATTAATGGACAGTTTCTCTGGCTATAATGAGATTAAAATTTTACTTGCGAATCAACACAAAACCTTTTTCATTTGTCCTTGGCGTACCTTCGCCTACCGGAAACTACCTTTCAGTTTGAAGAACGTTGGCACAACTTTTCAACGTGCCATGTCTTATGCTTTTCATGATATCAAGCACATCGTAAAACTGTATCTCGATGATCTACCGATGCATTCCATGCATCGCCAAGACCACCTGACCCATCTCCGAGCCATTTTCCTTCGCTGTCGTTACTACCGTATACGTTTAAACCCACACAAATGTGTTTTTTGTGTGGAGTTCGACCGACTTCTAGGTTTTGTTGTGTCACTTCATGGAATTAGGGTGGAACCTTTGAAGGTTGATGCCATCCTTAATTTACCTCCTCCTTCTACTTTACGCCAACTCCAAAGTTTGCAAGGGAAGGCAAAATTTTTGCGTTGATTCATTCCCAACTACACTGAGTTAACACTAGGATTTACTCAACTGTTGAAGAATGGTTACGAATTTGTATGGGACGAAACTGACAACAAATCCTTTCAAGCTTTGAAACTTTCCCTAACACGAACACCACTACTTTTCCCACTAGATTATAGTCGAGACTATTTCCTCTACCTCGCCGCTTCAGACTCTACCATTTCCATGGTTTTAGTCCAAGAGCATGATTCGCATGACAAACATATAATTTATTATTTGAGTCGGAGTCTCACGACTACCGAGGAAAAATACCTACATGTGGAAAACCTGGCCTTGGTAGTTGTTCAAGCTGTCCAACATTTTCATCACTATATCCTATTGCGCAAGACTACTGTCATTTCTGATTGCAACCCTATGAAACATATCCTTACACACCAATTTCTAGGTGGAAATTACTCCAAATGGATAGTGATTCTCCAGGAGTTTGACTTAGAGTTTGAACGCACTAAGTCTAAGAAATCTTTGGTATTTTCTGAATTGATATGTGACCTTCCCTCCATTGAGACAGAAAATGTGGCAGAGGATTCCTTACCTGATGGATCCCTTTTTCTAATCAGTTTTGATGACGCTTGGTATGGAGATATTATCATTTATCTCCAGTCTCAAACTTTCTGGCCCGCCCTCTCTAGTACAGACCATCATCGCATACAGTATCAAGCCTGTCAATACATAATTCTCGGTGACACTCTCTATTGTTGTGGTGTTGACTCTATTTTCTGACGTTGTCTCACCTTCGATGAGGCTGAGAAATATTTGAATGAATGCCACTCTAGACCATGTGGTGGTCATATGTCTGAGTATGCCACTGGCCAAAAGATCTTACGAGCAGGGTACTTCTAGCCTTCTTTGTTTAAACAATGTATAAATGTCATCCAAAAGTGTCATGCTTGTCAAATGTACACTAACAAGATAAGATCTCATCCCGCTCCTTTACACCCTATAGTTTTCGTTGTTCCTTTCACAAAATGGGACATTGATTTCATGACATGTAACTCTCACTCATTCGGGGGGCATGGATACATCATCGTAGCCATGGATTATTTCACAAAATGGGCCGAGGCGATGCCTACATTCGATAACACCATAAAAAATGCAACCCCATTCATATTCAAATCATATCATCACGCGATTTGGAATCCCACAACCTATCATCACTGATCATGGTAGCCATTTTCGAAATTTCATGATGTTCAAGCTTACCGAAAAGTTGGGTCTTCAGCATGAAAACTCAACCCCCTACTACCCGCAGGCCAAGGCCAAGTTGAAGCGATAAATAAAGTTCTTATCACCATGCTTCGTTGGATAATAGGAATTCACAAGACAAGTTGCCACACGATGTATTTTTACACATTATGGGCCTATCAGACATCCTTGAAGTCTGCCACTGGATTTACGCCCTTTCAGTTGGTGTATAGTATCGAAGTTGTCCTGCCGATTGAATGTGAGATACCATCATTGAATCTAGCCATTGTACTTCTCCCAAACACTTCTACCGAAGAAGAACGTCTATTGTATCTGATGCAATTATATGAAACCCATCGTGACGCCACCCTGGTTATTGAAACCCATAAGAAACGCGTCAAAGCCCAATACGAAAAACATGTCAAGCCACGTGTTTTCTCCGAAGGTGATATAGTTCTCCTCTATGAACAAGATTGTGATTTACTAGGGTCCAAAATTTTTGAGGCTATGTGGCACGACCCTTAGATCGTCAAACAAGTGTTGGAGAAGGGAGCCTATGAGTTAGTAGATTATGATGGCATTCCTTT
This sequence comes from Picea glauca, assembly GCA_000966675.3. Taxonomy (NCBI): domain Eukaryota; kingdom Viridiplantae; phylum Streptophyta; class Pinopsida; order Pinales; family Pinaceae; genus Picea; species Picea glauca. Next base: position 127,921 of record JZKD02S0216768.1, read on the forward strand.
GAGTGAACCCATAAATGGGATTTACTTGAAGAAGTACTATGCTTAGGTTATCTTTTCATGAGTGCTGGTATTTTTATTGTATCATATTTCTGTGTGCTACTTTTGTGTGTTTTTTTGTTATTTGGTTTTGACCCCCAGCTGATTACCTTGCATTGTGCTTGGTTTCTAGATGTTGGTGTCTTCTCTACCCCACATTGGCTTTGCCAATGGTGCTAGTCGTAGTACTTAGAACTTAGCATCTGATGCTTGGGCAATCTATGCACTTACGAACGAGTTAATCAGTTTGCACGGTGTTTGCCTCGGTCGTGCAACTAACAATATCGTGGAATATAGCGCAGTCATCAAATTGTTGACCGACGCTATTTCAATTGGAATCCATCACCTGGTTGTACAGATTGATTCACATTTAGCGGTACTACAAATAATTAATGTCTATGCTATCCGAAGTGCTACTTTGTTACAGGTATATATACAAATTCGCCTCTTAGAACGTTATTTCAATTACATTGAATATAAGCATATTCCTAGATGTCTAAATACATTAACATATACATTAGCTAATTATGTGTTAGAAAGACATTTGAGACACATGTAAATCCAATCACAATTCACATTAAAGAAAGTAAGCCGGTAGAAGCCTCATGTATATAGATAACGATAAAAGTGTTTTACAAAAAAGAGTGTTTTCGTCCGAAGACCAAAAATATCAAAATGAGAAGCACTTGGCTTCATATACAAATTGCATCAAGGATGTTGCTCATGGTAGCACACTAATTCCCGTGATACCTACGAAATAGTCGACTAAGTGAACCAGATACGCCTATAGAATGACATTGATAACGTCTCGAAATCTCATTGATGGAGATGTCTGGGATATCTGTTGTCAAACCCGCTAGGTTCTGCTCGACTGATTCATAATAATCAACATCCCATCCAACTACTATGACTGCTTCCCATCGTCTCTGAATAGGGGATGTACCTAGAGGCCGGTGTGGCACTACGTCTGCATTGTCAAAAGTTTTGATTAGTCATTGGACTGAAAGCATAAAAAACATCTTATATTTCAAAATTCACAAAAAACATCATAAAAACAAAACGTTTTTCTTACTTGTGTCTCCACACTGAAAGCCCTCGGGTAGAACCAAGTTAGGGTTACCTATAAAATCTAACCTGACATATGCATAATCRTCCACCATTAGGATCTGTGGCCTCAACCAGTCAAATAATGCATCGTTGTATTTGATGATGGGGCCARCTACATGTCGATCCATGAGGTTGCACCACCTCTTCATCCTTGGGTCTCATGGGGCTGGTATACCSCACTCTACCTGTAAAAGTAAATGGGGGACCCTCTCCAGGAATAAAGACACTAAAATAGTTTCATACCCAAAAWWTTTTAGGTCCCCCTTCTTGCATTTTGTTAGTTGTGTCTTCATGYTGCGAAGGACTCCGTCGCTCCGGTTGAACACCCTAGGTTCCAGGCACTCCACTGCATATTGAAAATAGCTTTGGAGGGCCATGTGAGGGGACACACTCCCCACCATATGTGCAATGGTAAATAGAATAGTCTGGAGGGGTAAATCCCGGACACCCCTGATGGAAAATTTTCCCTTGTGTCTCTTTACCTCAGGATCATAGTATCGATGGAGATACTCGCTCATTGGTAGACCACCACCTCTACCTCCTGTCAAAGTCACATGAGACCCACGATAAGACAACCCCGTAAATAAATAGATATATTCGATATTTAAGGATAGTATGTGGGCACCTACATGAAACACCTGCTGGTCCACATCCCACATATGGACCAGATACTCTAATAGCCTCAGTTGGGCCCTCATGCCCTGGATTTTAAAGAATTTCAGTAGTCTGCATTACCGGAGGGAATTTATAGTGCCTGGGTCATTCAAGGAATCATGATCATCATCTTCGTTCTCCCTCTCCCTCCACTCCAACATTTTGATGATCAAAAACCTACATTAGGACAAGAAAGGGAAGTTAGCATCCTCATTTGCTGCTTTAGAAACTTTCTATTGGATCAACGCATGTAAAGTTTTTTCGATTTTTGGCCACCACAGGTAGAGTTTTAACATGGTGCGGGGTTTCTGTAGGTGAGCCACAGGGCACCTGTGGAAATCATTGGTTTTCGCAGGTCCCGATACTGGTCACCTATGGCGGACCCAGCGCGCACCTACCAGCCTAAAACTTAACTCAAAAAGCTATTTTAAACCGATAAAATGAAATTTAATCCGATGAAAAGAAAGATGACAAGGAGATTACTGTTTTGATAGAATCCATTCATTGAATGGTCACCCGTGCCTCCCACAATCGACAACCGAAGTCTAAGGTAAAAACAGGGTTTCTAGGCAAGTTTTGGGTAAAATGCAAATGAAATAGTAAAAAGAGTTTTTTCCCTATTTATTTCACTTTTTACTTTTTCTATTAATATTTTCTATTATTTAAATGCATTTTATAAAAACCTAAAGGTCAAATGGTCTCGTGAGTATTTTTTTTTCTCGCAGATGGAGGAACTAGGATCCTGAACAATGAAGTATGGATATTCTTTTGTGATTTGTTTTTCTGTTTGTCACACACACACACACACACACACACACACACACATATACTTTTTAGGGTTTTTAAAAAAAACCTCGATCTCAGTATTTGTTCGTTCTCGTGCTCGAAAATCAATGAGAACGCAACCAAGTATACTTTTGTCATCTTTTTGCACTTGTCATGGTAACACGAAAAGAGAAACCCATGGAGTATCCTCTAAGCTCTTTTCATGCTCCATAAAAACGAAAAGATTTCCGAGCGACCTTGTTCTTTTTAGGCTCGTAAAAGTATTTGAAGAAAAAGTTTTATGGACGATAATTTATTAGTTTTTCGGTCCCATCAAACTACTTTACGAAAAATGAATTGGGAGAGTTCTCTTTAAGTGTTTTTCAGACTCTCAAAACATGAAAAACCCTCGAGTTTTCTAACTTTGGATTCGTTAAACAAACATCGAAAGACCCATACGGGACTGAACCACTCCTTCTTAGGATTCGTTAAACATACTCCAAGGGACTCGTCCGAAGGATGATCTTACATCAACAAGCATATGTTATCCTCCTCAATCTTGCATAAAAATAAATAGGTACTTGCCAGAAATGGTGGGGGAAATTTTGGGAAATAAATGTGTCTTTGTATTTGTGTTAGTGATAGTGATAGTCTCTCTTGAACATGACACCCCCTTCATCATTTGAATCCAGGTTGGGAAATCCATTTGTCTCTCATCTAAGTTTCTGCAAGTTCGTATCTTGGGTCGTCTTTGAGTCAATGCTGCCAAGACCATTGTCGTGTCATTCATATGTTCAAGAGAAGTCCAAAAAATCCTTCTTTAGAGTCGACCATTTGCAATTGTCAATTCCTACCATGTCGGCCTTCCCTGTGTCAATTTCAAATCATTTTCATACTTTGAGCTATCCTAAAATATTTTTCTTTTTTCATGTCATTGATGGGGGATACATCAAGGCTCTCCTGTGATGAGTCTTTTCCTATCGACTTCAACTCATCATCTGTGAATTAGACTTAGAAATCATTTAGTACCTTAGAGCATGCATGCCTCAATGACATGTTTCTTCGATTTCGATAGTGGATTCATATCATTGGTCCCTGATCAGAAGATTCCATCGAGTGTTTGACTCCAGCTCATTTATTCACATTCGTTGGATCGTACTAAGGTACCTTGGGATTCATTGACATCAATGGTGATTTCCCTCACACTTGTTAATGATTTTCATCAATGACCGGTAATCAAGTGTTTTCTACCATGTTCGACTTCAACACCTGTAATTGCATGGCTAGATTTATACTTGCAGACAATGGGATTGAAGACCCTAGATCCCATCATTATTGATTCAGGTTGCGATGGAGTATGTATGATTTGTATTGACACATATATCCACTTTCTATGTCTCGTGGCTATTTCTGAATTTGAGCTTTCTAATACCTAGATCCACAGTGTATTCTTGGTGGCTATGTAGAATCTTGATGACATGGATCCACAATGTATAATTGGTGGCCATGACTGACATTTATGATTCAAATCACTTGTATTCTGAGCATGGGAATGCCTACCTTAGAAATGGTATAATATTGTGCAGATGTTTGATTGTTTTTAGGTTCCCGATTGGTGCGCTCCATGTTCCCGACACACACATGCATTTTACAAAGTATTTTGGCTGTCATGAGTTCCAACCTCATACTTTGGGGGGCATTGTGTTAGACATTATTTTGGTCACCCTGATGATGATTCTACAAACATGTGCTCAGGCTCTCAAAAGGATATTTTGCATGAGAAAAATAACTAATTTATTCCTCTGCAAGGCTTGTTTTTAGAAGGAGTCCGCATGCTAGGAGTAATACATAGTGAGAAAATTCTTGATTTCCACGGGCTGCTCTATACTTGGCTCATAGGGTTTCCGCAGGTTGCTATATAGGCAGGGTGCGGTGGTGTTTGAAAGCTAAAAGAAGAAAGAAGTTCATGAAGTTTCTAGAAGGGGAATCTTCTAGAATGTGAGGTGGCATCCGTATAGTTGTGATCCTACTGGCTTCTATGATTTGGTGGGATAATCCTCATCCTTTTAACCACTTCACCTTCTCCTATATAATGACGGGTTTCTCATGGAAAAAGGTTAAGCAAGATTGAGCAAAGAATTGCTGAAAGAATAGGCTGAAGACTGTGTGAAGGATCCTATTGCAACTGATGCTTGAGGTCTCCATTTATCCATCAAGTTTTTGTCAACCATCTTCCTAGGAATTCAAAGAAAGTGTATGTATGTGTTGGAACAAAGGACCACTGAAAGGGAACTTGCGACATTAAGACAATTTGGTTGTATCTTCCACTTTTACTTAATATAATACAGTGACATGTTTCTTTCCCATAAAATCATTATCATTTTATTACATGACTCCTTGATCACATGTTTAGGTTTTCATTGAATCTATTATTGTTTCTTTCACTTTGGTTGGTTTGTGTCATTGCAGATTTGATCTCACAAGAGAACCGGAGCAAAGCAGGGACAACAAAGATATAAGGAAGCAACATCTAAAGGTATGTCATCCATTCCTTCTTTGGTAGTAAATTCAATGATTGTAACTTAGGGAAAGAGTCATGTCTTGTCTTGTTTTGTTCTAGATCCAGGTGGATCTAGGGAGATTAGTTTATGTCTGCATTCATCGATTTATCCAATAACACCTGAGGGGTTCGGGGGCAAGCGGGCCCCCGAAGGAAAAATTGCCTTGTAAATGTATATTGTAATTTCATTGTAAATATGGACTGTTCATTATAAGGTCGCAGATATGACGTTTGAAGTTATGTTAGGGTTTTTTTCCCTAGAAGGAAACCCTCTTTTATGAGGGAAATGTATTGCGGCTATGTATCATTGCAACTATTGTATTCCGAGTGAGGAGAATGTGAGAGAAATAAAAGGAAGTTACAACAGGTGTGTCGTAGGTTGTATCCCTTCATTTGATGGATAATAATAAAGGAAGGACCTGACAATTTCTCTGGTGAACGTAGCCCACACTGGGTGAACCATGTATATCTGTGTCTCTATTCTATTGTGTATATTTTGTGTTTTATTTTCGCATTTGTTTTATTTTATTGCTCCGTGATCCTATTTTCTAACATTCGTTAGTGGTTTTGATATATGGTTGGTACACACTTGAGGCTACACAACAATGAGGTTTGGAACATGGTTTGATGTGAGGTTTTATGGTATTTGAATTATGGATATTGTGATGTATTGCTAGAGGAATCTTGTTGGTTATATTGGCATATGTCTTTGGTATATGGTCGAGGTACATATTGGGCACATGTTGAGACATATAGTTGATGAGTTGTCACATACATGAGGTGTATGATATGGTGATATTGGTACAACTTGATGAGTCATAGTTTGATCTATAGTTGATACATGATTGGTACATGCTAGTAGTATTGTTGACACATGGTTTATGGATGTTGTGGTATACATGACTTGGTATAATATTAGAAGCACATCTTGATCATGGTACATCTTGTTGATGATTGTGAGTAGTCCTGGTTGATGCACATCTTGGTGAAATTGTGCATATGATTGAGAGTTTTCTTGGTGATTGATCTTGGTGAGTCGATATGATTTGGTTGATAAGATTGATAAGACAGGTTGTTTGGATAGGCTGTTGTGACATGTTATTTGTACAGGTTTGGTGCATGGTTAATGGTTGTGATGGTATAGTTTGTGTGAGTGATTGATGTGCATGGTTGATGAACTTGTGATGGTACAAGTTTTGTGAGTGATTGATGTGCAAGGTTGATGCACTTGTGTTGGTACAGGTTGGTACAGGTTATTGGCATAGGTTGTTGGTACATGTTATTGGTACAGGTTGTTGGTAGAGGCTGTTACAATTTGTTTGGTGTAGTTTGATTGGTATAGGTTGCTACAGGTTTTTGATATAGGTTGACAGTGACAAGTTAAAAGTGGTAGTGGTTGATTTAGTGACAGTGAAAGGTTGTCTACAATTGGCATTTATATTTCGTGGAGGCATGACAAGGCAAGGAAAGGGAGTTTTAGCCTCCTTCCGGTTGGTGTTGGAGAATTAGTGAGTTGGAACTTCCTGTAGGTTGGATCCTGAGAACTAGGTGGTTGTAGCCACCTTCCGGTTGGAGCCGTAGATCCCAAGGGGTTGTAGCCTCCTTCTGATTGGAGTCAAAGAATTTAGGAAGTTGTAGCTTCCTTTAGGTTGGAGCCTTAGAAACTAGAGGGTTGGAGCCTTCTTCTAGTTGGAGTTGGAGAATTGGAAGTTGGTGCTTCATTTGATTGTAATTATTTGACATATAAGAAAATCATTATGTGGTTTTCTCCCACATTGGGTTTCCACGTAAATATTGGTGTATTGTGTATTGTGTGGATGTGTTTATTATGCATTGATGGATGCTAATGTTTATGATACATTAATATATTGATGATGAACTGATGAACATGGTTTAATAATTTAAAGGAATACAAACTGTGGTTAAAATTGGTATAGATTGATCATTACTGATTCACACCCCCCCCCCTTTCAATAATCCAACAATTGGTATTAGAGCAGGTTCCTTCAAGGAAACATTTTAATCATTGGAAGGTAGATCATGGAGTACATTATGAATGGAGCACCAATTTTCAATGGTTAGAAAGGTATGAAGTATGAATTGTGGAGTTGCAGGATGAAGGTATTTTTACAGGCACAGGGATATGATGTTTGGCACTTAGTTGTTACATGATACATTGCTACAAAAAAACCTCCAAAGACTGCAGCCAAGAAGGAATTGAAAAGGAACAAAAAAATAGAAATGGATTTTGTCTTGGAAGGATTACTTGATTCAATAAAGGAAAAAGTAGGAAAATGTTCATCAACTAAAGAACTCTGGGATAAGCTGCAAAATATATATTATTCTCCCATCACAGAGTCAAATATTGCTAAATAAGAAGAAGGTACATAACAAGAGGTAAGTTTCTCATCATGTTAGATAGATTCAGAAGAAAAAGAGTGTGAAGTCAACCGAAGTATGTATTTTTTCTTTAATTGTGAAGAAGTTGGACATCGTGAAATTGAATGCCCATATTTTAAGATTGAAAGTGATGAGACAGAAAAGCCCAATGAAATAGAAGAAAATCCTAAGATTGAAAAAGAAAAGAATCATGAAACATAATTCAGTCAATGAGAAAGAGAACTTGAAGATGAAATAATCACATTGAAGGTCCAACTTGAAGAAGCAAAGTGAACAAAAGAGGTCTTGAGGAGTCAGATAATAAAGAAAGAAGAAGAGGTTGAGAAGCTTGACGAAGAAGTTGTCACACTAAGAGTAAAAAATTTCAAGCTCAATAAGAATGTTGAAAAGACAAAAACATCCACATCAACAATAGAGAATGAAGAGAATTATTCCAGGGTGCCAAAAAAGAAGAATGAAGAAAATAGAAAGAGTTATGCAGAAACACTCAAAGGAAGGAATCATTGTCAACCAGAATCCAACAAAATTGATAAAGATATATCTTCAATAAGACCCTCCACATTCAATATGCAAAGAAGCTTCAACCATAATTAAAGGATCCACAAAAGAGAATATTATGATTACCCAAGGTAGGAAATAAGAAGGACTACCCCAAAAAGAAGGTCATTCACTCCCATGTATGCAAACTTCTTTTATGGTCATTATTTTTATTGTACTAACTTTGGAAATAAGGTTGCATATTGTAGGGATTATGGAATAAATGTTCAAGCAAGAAATGATTATGTGGCCCCACATAGCATTGAATGTTACAAATGTAATAACTATGGATACATAGCTCGTGATTGTAGAAGCGTGATGATTCAGATTATTTTCGGCACAAAATGATAGCAGACATATAATAAATAAATGTTCATAGATATATAAGATATTCAATAATATAACATAGATATATCAGAGATATAACCATAAACACAGAGATACAATAATACACAATTTCTATGAATGAGCAAAACGTACAAAACTATAGAAATACAGAGTGAAAGACTCGCTAGAATGGTGGCATCTTATCTCTGAGAAGAGATGTGATGGGTACGATCATTTGTAAGAAGATGATTGTTACTAGGAGTTAATCATGAGTAAATTTGTTGCAATAAGAAAATAATTAAAAATAAAGTACTTGCAACAAGAAGTGGAGAGTTTACTAATTATGGATAAAGTATTTGCAAGTGGGTAAAGTAGTTGAAAGTGGGTTAGCCATAAAAGAGGGAAGTTGGGTAAAACAATTAGAAGATAACCCCTAAAGGAATCCACTTGAAGAATATAAATAAAAGAGCAAGGGAATCTCATTAGTACCTATTGAACTTAGTTTAATATCTATCTTGTGAAAGGTTATTGACAGGTATAATTGACAAATCTAAGGTTGCACGAAGTTGAGGAAGGGAAGAAAGTTTGACAACAAATTTTTAGATCTGCAGAGGGAAAGGGTTTTAAAAAAACCCTAATTATTGAGGTCCTCATGGGTAAGCCTATAGGTTTCAAGTGAGGCATCCTCGCGGGTCAACTAGTATGAAACATGTGAGGCACTGATAAGTTTGGGAAAAAGGATGGTAACATGTAATGGAAGTTGAGAAAGGTATGGATAATTGAGGTATGATGTTCCAGGTCAGTCACAGAGATACATGTATGAGTACATACTTGTATTGAAGGGTATATGATGATGGTACATGGTTTAGTTTTTAAGTATAATCTTGAGGCATATCATAAGTTCATGGTACAAACCCTAGTGTGTGGATTGAGTCATTTCTGTTAGGGTATATTGCTGGTTATGTTGAGTACTTTCTCAGTGATGTTATTATACTTTGGTTATGAGGAAAATCATGGTATTGTGATACTAGGTGGAGGCATTCCTTCATCTATTGATGCACATCCTTGGTACATGTTTAGAGGCACTATTGGTTGTATAATACTACTTATAGTGAATGGTTTTGAGGCAGATCTGTTGAAGTATATTGTTGGTGCATGTCAGAGTTTTATTAGTATATCTTATGTTACATTCTGACAGGATTTTGTTAGTGGTTTTGATATATGATTGGTACACACTCGATGCTACACAATAGTGAGGTTTGGCACATGGTTTGATGTGAGGGTTTATGGTACTTGACCTATAGATATTGTGATATATTGTTAGAGGATTCTTGTTGGTTATATTGACATATGTATTTGGTATATGGTTGAGGTACATGTTGGGTACATGTTGAGACATATAGTTGATGATTTGGCACATACATGAGGTGTATGATATGGTGATGTTGGTCTAAATTGATGAGCCGTAGTTTTATCTATAGTTGATACATGATTGGTACATGCTAGTAGTATTGTTGACACATGCTTTATGGATGATGTGGTATACATGACATGGTATAATATTAGAAGCACATCTTGATCATGGTACATCTTGTTGATGTTTGTGAGCAGTCTTGTTTGATGCACATATTAGTGACATTGTGCATATGATTGAGAGTTGTTTTGGTGATTGATATTGGTGAGTATATCTAATTTGATTGATGAGATTGATGAGACAGTTTGTTGTGACAGGTTGTTTGGATAGGTTGTTGTGACATGTTATTTGTACATGTTTGGTACATGGTTGATGCTTGTGATCGTAGAGGTTGTGTGAGTGATTGATGTGCATGGTTGATGCACTTGTGATGGTATAGGTTGTGTGAGTGATTGATGTGCATAGTTGATGCACTTGTGTTGGTACAGGTTCGTACAGGTTATTGGCACAAGTTGTTGGTACATGTTATTGGTACATGTTGTTACAGTTTGACAATGCTAGTGGTTGATTCAGTTACAATAATAGGTTGTCTATAATTGGCATTTATATTTCTGGGTGGTAGGACGGGGAAATGAAAGGGGGTTGTAGCCTCCTTGCATTTGGTGTTGGAGAATTGGGGAGTTGGAGCTTCCTTTAGGTTGGATCCTGAGAACTAGGTGGTTGCAGCCACCTTCCGGTTGGAGCTGGAGAACCTAGGGGGTTGAAGCCTCCTTCTGGTTGGAGCCAAAGAATTTATGGAGTTGTAGCTTCCTTCAGGTTATATCCTGAGAAATTAGGGGGTTGGAGCCTTCTTCCAGTTGGAGATGGATAATTGGAAGTTGGTGCTTCCTTGAATGTAATTCTTTGACATATAATAAAAGCATTATGTGGTTTTCTCCCACATTGGGTTTCCACGTAAATATTGGTGTATTGTGTATTGTGTGGATGTTCTTATTATTGTTTATTATGCATTGATGGATGTTATGTTTATGATACATTAATATATTGATGATGAACTGATGAAAATTGTTGAAAAAGTTAAAGGAATATAAACTGTGGTTAAAATTGTTATAGATTTCTCATTACTAATTCACCCCCCTCCCCCCTCTCAGTAATCCAACAATTGGTATTAGAGAAGGTTCCTTGAATGAAACATTTTAACCACTGGAAGGTAGATCATCAAGTACAATATGAATGGAGCACCAATGTTCGATGATTAGAAGGGTATGAAGTATGAATTGAGTTGCAGGATGAAGGTATTTTTACAACAACAAGGATATGATATTTGGCACTCAGTTGTTACACTGCTACAAAGAAAGCTCCAAAGACTGCAGCCAAGAAGGAATTGAAAAGGAACAAAAAAATAGATATGGATTTTATCTTGGAAGGATTACCTGATTCAGTAAAGGAAAAAGTAGGAAAATGTTGATCAACTAAAGAACTCTAGGATAAGCTGCACAATATCTATTCTTCTCCCATCACAGAGTCAGATATTTCTAAATAATAAATAGGTACATAACAAGAGGTAAATTGCTCATCATGTCAGATAGGTTGAGAAGAATAAGAAGAGTGTGAAGTTAACTGAAGTGTGTATTTTTTCTTTAATTGTGAAGAAGTTGGACATCTTGAAACTGAATGCCCTTATTTGAAGATTGAAAGTGATGAGACATAAAATCCCAATGAAATAGAAGACAATATTGAGATTGAAAAAGAAAACAATCATGAAACATAATTCGGTCATCGAGAAAGAGAACTTGAGGATGAAAGAATCACATTGAAGATCTAACTTGAAGAAGCAAAGCGAGCAAAAGAGGTCACGAGGAGTCAGATAAGAAAGAAAGAAGAAGAGGTTGAGAAGCTTGAAGAAGAAGTTGTCACACTAAGAGTCAAAATTTTCAAGATCAGTAAGAATGTTGAAAAGATAGAAACATCCACATCAACAATATAGAATGAAAAAAATCATTCCAGGGTGCCATAAAAGAAGAATGAAGAAAAGAGCAAGAATTATGCAGAAACACTCAAAGGAAGGAATCATGGTCAACCAGAATCCAATAAAATTGATAAAGATACATATTCAAGAAGACCCTCCACATTCAAGCCAAAAACAAGATTCAACCATAATGAAAGGATCCACAAAAGAGAAGATTATGATCAACCAAGGTAGGAATTCAAAAGGACTACACCACAAAGAAGATCATTCACTCCCAGGTATGTAAATTTATTTTATGGTCGTTGTTTTTATTGTACTAACTTTGGACATAAGGTTTCATATTGCAGGGCTTATGGAAGAAATGTTCAAGCAAGAAATGCTTATGTGGCCCCACATAACATTGAACTTTACAAATGTCACAACTATGGACACATAACTCGTGATTGTAGAAGCATGATGATCCAGATTATTTTCGGCACGAAATGAGAGAGGATATATAATAAATAAATGTACAGAGATTTATCAGATATCTAATAATATAATAGAGATATATCCGATATATAACCATAAACATGGAGATACAATAATACACAATTTCTATTAATGAGAAAAATGTACAAAACTATAGAAATACATAATGAAAGATGTTGGATTACTAAGAGGGGGGGGGGTGAATCAGTAATATAGCAATTTAATCCTTTTTAACCATATAATCCAAGTGTTATATCAATGAAGCATTATTATCCAATAACTACAGAGTAAATAATCAATGAACAAATGAACAATCATACACATACATAATACACCAGTGTTTTATGTGGAAACTCAAATCGGGAGAAAGACACGAAGTGTTTTTTCTTATATGTCTCTAATAATTACATTCATTGGAAGCACCCACTTCCTTTGTTTTCCAGCTGCAACTGGAAGGAGGCTCCAACCCCCTAGTTTCTCAGGAACCAACCTGAGGGAAGTTCCAACTCCCCAATTCTCTAGATACAACCATAAGGAGGCTACAACCAACCCCCTATTCTCTCCAGCTACAACTGGAAGATGACTATAACCACCTGTCCTTGCCCCATCCAACTTCCCT
>JZKD02S0216768.1:148712-161476 GCA_000966675.3 Picea glauca
AAAATAATGAGTCATATTTACATCAAAAAATGTTGGTTCCATTACCCAAACCTTTGTGCTGTGGGGATTTCTTCAAGGGTTGACATCAATGACAACCAACCTTAAGCAACAAAAGACTCGCTAGAATGGTAGCAGCTTATCTCTTAGAATAGATGTGACAAATATGCCCATTTGAAAGAAGTTTATTGTTAAAATGAGGCTCCAAAGGCCTTTTAAACATAAATAAAGTCTAAAACCCTAATCTCAAAAGATGAAAATCCAACAGTTTTGTGGACCCTGTTTTGGGTAGTTTGGTGGATCAACTTCCTGGGGGCGTAACTTTGGTATACGATCTCTATTTGGGGCACATGATAACTCATTGGAAATGTATAGATGAGGAGATTCATTTTTTTTCTCAATAAAAGCCTTTGACAATCATTGAGGTGTTTGATAATGAAAAATCTTGTTTATGGCCTCAAAATGGCCCATGAAGTTTAGGACCCAAAAATTTGCTAAAAATAGTAAATTGACAGAAGAATGTTTTGAGGCAATTGGAATAGGTGGTTGGAAACTGATATCCACCTAGATCAATCCTACCTCCTTAGGAATCAATGGTATCCATTACGTCGAGTTCCCGGGGGAGAGGGGGAAGCGTTTGTTGAATCTAAACCTTGGTGAGTTGTTTGCCTTGCATGAGAAGTTGTGATGATTGGCTTGTGGAAGGTTGTCGAGAAACTGATGTTGGAAGGGTTGGACCTTTTTAACTAGTCATGCTACATGAGATGACCATGTGCAGAAGTAATATTTGTTCTTTGCTTCAATATTTTCGATCTACTTTTGTTGGATAGAAGGTGCTTGGACTGAGGCTGCAGTGGTGGCAATGTCCTTCTATTCACCTTTTGAATAGATTGTGAGGAAGCTGAATTTTGTAGTATGAAATACTACCTTGCGAAACTATTTAGGTGGGACAGTAGTTGGTACTACCTCTAGTATCCTATAGAGATGCCCCCCCCAGAGTAACAATGACACTATAGGGTCGAGACTCATAAATATCATGGTGCTTCCACATATATGGCTATTCCAAAAGAACATCATAAACATCCACTGGGGAAACATCATATAATACCTCATTCTTGAAGGGTTGGATGTTGTATGGAAATCGACACTGCTGGCTGACATGGAGATCTCATCCCTGGATAAGTCACCTAATGTTGTATGGTTGTGGGAGTGGTGTTGTCGACAATCCCAACTGTTTGATGACCTCTTTTGAGATGAGGTTATTTTGGCTTTCGTTGTCAAAAATAAAATGTAGTGGGGTCCCCTTCACCCACATATGTGAATGAAAAAAGTGCTTCCCATGTTCAGGATTTTTTGGTTCTTCTAGTTCAATTTTTGCGATCATGATAGTAGCAGTGGGGTCTACGTCGATGATATGTATTTTCCCATTATTTTTTGAATCAGATTCTGAATCGGGGTTCATCTCCTTTTCTTTGATTTTAGACACCATTGATTTTTTTGAGCGGCATTCATCAGTGTTGTGCCAATGGATTTTGTGGAAATCACATCACTTTCCAGTTTCCTTCTTCATTTTTTATTGAACCTTATTTTCTTGTGGCTTGGAATAGTTTTCTGAAGGTTGTTTATTAGTGCTATATCTATCATACTTTGATTGTTGCAGATTTACATACTCGAACTCCCATTTGTCTGGTTCCTAAATTTCTGCTCAATTTTGACAACATATTGATAGGCATCTTCCAGTGATGATATGTCCAGGAAATCCATTTTGGTTTGGATGTACCTATGCATAGCCCCGTGGTATTTTAGAACCAGATGTCGCTCAAAGTATTTGATACCTATCTTGGAGCGTAAGGTGTGGAAATTATTTTTGAACTCTTGCACTGTTTGGCCCCTCTCTTGCTGCAATGTGGTCCATCTCATGTATTGGTCATCATAGTTAGTAACAGGGTAATATTGTTCCTTGAACCCATCCACAAAAAACTCCCAAGTGGGCTCGACCCCATATATTCTAGACTCCTCCGTGGAACTTTGATCCCAATAAGTTTCCCACCAATGATTGACACGGGGGAGAGCCTTAAGTAGTGCAAGGTGATATTTTATCTGTCAGAAAAAATGTGAATAGAGAAATAACCTTCTAGCATATTTAACCATTTTTTAGGGCATCTGCATCTATCTGACCTTCAAATACGGGAATATAAAAATTAACTTGTACCTTGAAAGGAGAGGTGCTTCCAAAGTGGTTGCTTGATGAAGATGTTCCTGTCGTTATTGGCTGAAGTTGAAGGATGTGGGAAAAATTATCCATCATTTCGTCCCTCTGTCGCGTGAGAGCTTGCTCAAGCAATAGATTAATAGAATCTACTGCTCCATCGTTTTTATTTTCTTCCACCATGGAGGGTTTCTTGGGCATGCGAGAGAGATTGTCCTCAAGAGAGACACTATCAAGACCTAACTTGATATACTCAGACCTCGTTGGGGACATGCACTGAAAAACGATCAAGAGCAGCTTGCTCTGATACCACTGATTCATATTATTTTCTGCAAGAAATGAGAGCGGAGATATAATTAAAAAATGTACAAAGATATATCATATATCCAATAATATAATAGATATATATTAGAGATATAACCATAAAAATAGAGATACAGTAATACACAATTTCTATTAATGAGAGAAATGTACAAAACTACAGAAATATAGAGTGAAAGACTCGCTAGAATGTTGGCATCTTATCTCTAAGAAGAGATGTGACAACTACACTCATTCACAAGAATATGATTGTTACAATGAGGCTCCAAAGGCATTTTTAACATAAATAAAGTCCAAAACCCTGTTGCGATTATCCTCAAGAGAGGCAAGATCGAGACCTAACTTGATATACTCGGACCTCGTTGGGGACATGCACTGAAAAACGATCAAGAGCAGCCTGCTCTGGTACCACTGATTCATATTATTTTCGGAAAGAAATGAGAGCGGAGATATAATAAAAAAATATGATTGTTACAATGAGTCTGCAAAGGCCTTTTTAACATAAAGAAAGTCCAAAACCCTAACCCCAGAAGATAAAAATCCAATAGTTTTGTGGACCCAGTTTTGGGTAGTTTGGTGTATCAACGTCCCAGGGGCGTAACTTTGGCATATGATCTCCATTTGGGTCGCATGACAGTTCGTTGGAAAGGTATAGATGAGGAGATTCATTTTAGTGGCTCAATCAAAGTCTTTGAATATCATTGAGGTTTCTGATCACACAAAAGTGTCATTTAGGCCCTCAAAATGGCCTCGAAAGTTTAGGAACCAAAAAACTGCTAAAAATAGTAAATTTCCAGAAGATTGTTTTGAGCTAGTTGGAATAGGTGGGTGGCCACCGATATCCACCTGGATCAGATGATCGATACTTCCATAAAATAAAATAATTATATCAGATATAATAAATTATGGAAAATAAAACAAGAACAGGTGAACAAAGACCAAGTCCCAGAGATCACAAGATTGGAAATAATACAAGATGAAGAGAAATCTACAAAGAAAAAGGAAGATGTTGGATACATAAAGGTTTGGAGAAGAATTGAAAGAAAAGAAGGACAGGTGAATAAATAATAGGTTCAAGATATCCTACTTTCAGGAATTATAGAGCAAGATCAATCTATAGGAAGAAAGGGAAATGTCAAAGTTCAGAGGGATGATGAATCTACATACAAAGAGGATGATGGCTATGCATCAGAGAAGGTTTATGAGCCATTGATATTGGAGAATCCCAGGTAATATGAATATTAGGCAACGAGAGTCTATGCAGTAGTTGAGACAGATCAGAGAAACATGCTTCAAGCAACTTACATAGTTTGAGTAGACAGACTCATAGCAACCAGTTAGTAGAAGTACAGTATGACAGATTGATTAGTTCAAAAATTACACAGGCAGAAGTCTATGATTGTATTTAGTCAGAGATATCTTTAGCACAATTTTTTCTAGATATGAATAGTTTGGTTTATAGATAGAGAAGACTAGTGGACACAATTGACATTTTATGATCATTTGCAGCAGTGAATACTACATGATAGTACAATGACAAATGGGTCAACATTGTGGATAGTTAAGTAGAAGAGTCATGGAAAATATGGACAAAGATGGATTAGCAGGTTTTGATAGATATATGATAGTGGATGAGAGCATGGATTTATAGATTGGTTCATAGAGTGGTTCAAAGATTGATTCAGAGATTGGGTCAAAGAATGTTGGATGGTTACGATAAAAGAATATTTGAATGCTTAAACTTTGAATGTTTAATCTTGAATTCTTTTTATATTCAATTGATAATAACTCCAAAAGGAAGCAGGTACATGAATACCTACATTGATATACATAGAAACGTGCAAATAAGTCATTAAAGAGAGAGATCCAGAAAGGAATATCAATAGCATATAGACAAGGAAATGCACCCACAGGGGGAGCTATTCTTTTAACTAGGATTGGTTAGAGAAGGTACAGTGTCAGATCGATAGGGGAAGTTAATATTTTATCAAAGGGAGAGAGAGAGTAATAAAAGGACAGTGTAGACAAGGGGAACATCCGCAAAGGGAGTTTAGTAAGGGGGAGTATCCCCAAAGGGAGATTCCCTCTGCCATTGATGTCAAAGGGGGAGAGATAGAAACATTGATGAGGAGAGATGATGACAGGGGGAGCATGATCATGAGTGTTGTGATGACTAAGTGTTTCCATCACGGTTGGTGTTTCCATCAATTCCAAAGGGGGGTATTGTTGGATAGTTGGCTTATATTGATGGACAATTTGTTTCGATAGTTGGTTGTCATTGATGTCAACCCTTGGAGAGTGATATTGGAGATTGATATCAACCCTTGGAGAAGTTTGTTAGCCTAAATATATGATTATGGAACTCGATTTTTTTTGAGGAATTAGGACATAAAGATCAGTGATTTTGCAGATGAAACTATTTTGGATGGATAGTAGATGTGTTGTTTCTGGTGATATGTGGTACATCACATAACTCCTCACGATTAGGGACTTATGGATTTGAGAACTTGGAGAACCATTTAGAGTAATCTAGAATCCCCTATAAGGTCAACAAAGAAGTCAATTAGTCTAGAAGATCCTAGAAGAAGTTTACTAGTGAAAGTAGTTGTTTAATTAGGAGTTAATCATGCCTAAAGTTGTTTCAATAAGAAAATAATTAAAAAGAAATTAGTTGCAACAAAAGTTTGAGAGATTAATAATTATGGATAAAGTAGTTGCAAGTGGGTAAAGTAGTAGAAAGTGGGTTATCCCTAAAAGAGGGAAGTTGGGTAAAATAGTTAGAAGATAACCCCTAAAGGAATCCACTTGGACTAGAGTATAAATAAGAGAGAAAGGGACTCCCATTAGCACCTATTGAACTTAGTTGAATATCTATTTTGTGAAAGGTTATTGACATATATAATTGACAAATATGAGGTTGCGCGAAACTGAGGAAGCGAAGAAAGTTTGACGACAAAGTTTCATAGGTCCAGAGGGAAAGGATTCCTAAAAAACACTAATTACTAAGGTCCTCACAGGTGAGCCTATAGGTGTCAAGAAATGCATCCTCGCAGGTCATCTACTGTGCAACAAGTGAGGCACTGATAAGTTTGGGTAAAATCTTGGTAACATACAACAAAAGTTGAGAAATGTATGGATAATTGAGGTATGATGTTCAAGGTCAGTCACAGAGATACATGTATGAGTATATGCTTATGTTGAAGGGTGTAGGATGATGGTACATGGTTTAGTTTTGAATTATAAGCTTGAGGAATATCATAAGTGCATGGTACAAACCCTACTATGTGGATTGAGTCATTTCTGTTATGGTATATTGCTAGTTATGTTGAGTACTTTCTCAGTGATGTTATGGCACTTTGGTTATGAGAAAAATCATGGTAATGTGATACTAGATAGAGGAATATCCTTGATCTATTGATGCACATTCTTGGTACATGTTTAGAGGTACTATTGGTTTTATAGTGCTTGTTGTAGTGAATGGTTTTGAGGCGGATCTGTTGAAGTATATTGTTGGTGCATGTTTGAATTTTATTGGTATATATTATGGTACATTGTGAGAGGATTTTGTTAGTGTTCTTGATATATGATTGGTACAAACTTGAGGCTACACAACAATGATGTTTGGAACATGGTTTGATGTGAGGGTTTATGGTATCTGACCTATGGATATTGTGATGTATTGCTAGAGGAATCTTGTTGGTTATATTGGCATATGTCTTCGCTAGATGGTTGAGGTACATGTTGAGACATATAGTTGATGAGTTGGCACATACATGAGCTATATGATATGGTGATTATGGTACAACTTGATGAGTCATAGTTTGATTTGTAGTTGATACACGACTGACACATGCTAGTAGTATTGTTGATGCATGGTTTATGGATGATGTGGTATACATGACTTAGTATAATATTAGAAGCACATATTGATCTTGGTACATCTTGTTGATGTTTGTGAGAAGTATTGGTTGATGCACATCTTGGTGACATTGTGCATATGATTGAGAGTTCTCTTAGTGATTGATCTTGGTGAGTGGATTTGATTTGGTTGATGAGATTGATGAGACAGGTTGTTGTGATAGGTTGTTTGGATAGGTTGTTGTGACATGTTATTTGTGCATGTTTGGTGCATGGTTGATGCACTTGTGATGGTAAAAGTTGTTTTTGGTTGTGGAGCTTGATTATGTTCTCGATTTAGAGGTATTTGTTTTTAGCCATGTTTATAACCCATGAAGACTTTACACCCCAAAATAATGTACACTCCTCCACATGAGGGATTGCAGAGGAGGGTTACCCCCTCTGCGGGGTTCGGGGGTGAAGTCCCCACAGGAAAAATTTCCTTGTAAATGTATATTGTAATTTCATTAAAATATGGACCGTTCATTATAAGGTCGCAGATCTGACGGTAGAAGTTATGTTAGGGTTTTTTTCCCTAGAAGACAACCCTCTTTTATAAGGGAAATGTATTGTGACTATGAATCATTGCGAATATTGTATTATGAGAGAAGATACAGTGAGAGAAAGAAGAGGAAGTTACAACAGGTGTATTGTAGGTTGTATCCCTTCATTTTATGGAAAATAATAAAGGAAGGACCTGGTAATTTCTCTGGTGGACATAACCCACATTGGGTGAACCATGTATATCTATGGCTCTATTGTATTTTGTATCTTATGTGTTTTATTTCTTCATTTGTTTTATTTATTGATCCACGATCTTGTTTTTCTAACAATTGGCATCAGAGAGAAAGGTAACTCATAGGAAAAGCGGGTTCCTGGTTCAAGTGGGAGTAATGGAGGAAGATGGAAAGTTTAAGGTTGAGAAATTTAATGGCCAAAACTACCAATTATGGAAGATGAAGATGGAAGATTAATTATATCAGAAGGATCTATTCCTACCATTGGGTGGAATAGAAAATAAGCCGACGACCATGAAGGATGAATAATGGGAGGTTCTCTACAGAAAGGCACTAGGAATGATATGGATGATCCTGGCAGCGTCAGTGACTTTCAATATTTCGAAAGAAAAGACAACGAAGGCATTGATGGACACATTGGCTAGACTGTATGAAAAACCCTCGTCGTCCAATAAGGTATTTCTAATGAAGAGATTATTTAATGTGAAGATGTCAGAAGGTGGGTCTATTGTAGATCATTTAAATGAATTTATTACAGTTACTAATCAACTAAGTTCTGTAAAATTGGACTTTGATGATGAGGTTAGGGCTCTTCTAATCTTGTGATCATTGCCAGAAAGCTGGAACGACTTGGTCATGGTTGTAAGTAACTCTGTCTCTGGTTCAAACACTTTAAAATTTGATGATGTTGTTGGTGTTATCCTTAGTGATTAAATGGGATGGAAAATAACAGGTGAGACATCAGGTTATGTGTTAAACAATGAGAACAAGGGAAGACAAAAGGTAGAGGAAAGGGATCAGGGACCCACAGGAATTCTAGGAAGGTTAGATCCAAATCCATATTTGGAAAGATAGAGTGTTGGAATTGTGGGAAGAAAGGACATATGAAGAAAGGTTGCACATCTCCAAAGAAACAAAGAGATGGACAACATGAGAAAATCAGGAAGCAAATCTAACAAGTGATGCGTTACAAGATGCTTTGATTATTTATGTAGATAATATTTTTGACTCTTGGGTAGTATATTCAGGGGCTTAGTTTCATGCCACACCCCATTCAAGGTGATTTTGGACAAGTTCATTTGGGTGATAATGCACCATGCAAAATTGTTGGAATGGGAAAGGTAAAAATAAATAAAAACAATGGAAACCAATGGTTGTTGAAAGAAGTAAGACATGTTCCAGATCTAAGGAAAAATATAATTTCAACATGATAGCTGGAAAGTGAAGGTTGTATATCTATATTTACAGATAAGGTGTGGAAGGTCACCAAAGGATCATTGGTGATAGCAAAAGGAGAGAAGGTAGGTACATTGTATTTATATACTGATAATACTGACTCTTCTATCTCTTTAGCTTCTATAGGAGTGGATACAAAACTCTGGCATCATAGTATTGGACACATGAGTGAGAAGGGGATGTAGATACTTCACAAAATAAATTTGTTTCCAGATCTTARACAAATTGATTTGGATTTCTGTGAGCATTGTGTTTATGGAAAACAAAAGAGAGTTAGATTTCTCAGAGTCGGAAAAAAAAGARAGTGAAAGGTTAGAGCTTGTGCATGCATATGTATGGGGATCATCTCGGGTATCATCTCTTGGTGGTTCTCGTTATTATGTTACTTTTATTGATGATGCAACTAGAAAACTTAGGTTTATTGCATTTGACAAAAATATGATTTTTTTGATACTTTTAAGAAATGGAAAGCTTTGGTTGAGAATGAGACAGAAAAAAGGTTGAAGTGTCTCAGATCAGACAATGGAGGTGAATATTGCAGCAAGGAGTTTGATGATTACTGTTCATACCATGGGATTCATAGAGAGAAGACAGTTCAAGGAACACCACAAGAAAATGGTGTGTCAGAAAGGATGAACATGACAATCATGGAGCGTGCAAGGAGTATGAGATTGCATGTTGGTTTTCCCTTACAGTTCTGGGAAGATGTTGTAGATATTGTTGTTTACTTAATAAAAAAAGGACCTTCAAGCTCTTTGGATGGTAGAATTCCATAGGAGGCATGTATAGGTAAAAAGGTAAACTATTCTTTTTTGAAGACTTTCAGTTGTGAAGCATTTTTCCATATTGATAAAGAAAATAGAAAAAAGCTTGAGGCAAAATCCAAGAAGTGTACCTTTATTGGATACGGTGTTAATAATTTTGGTTATCTTTTATGGGATTATGAAAATCACAAAATAATTAGGAGTAGAGATGGCATATTCAATGAGAAGGTCATGTACAAAGATCAGTTGCAGGGAAAGAAATAGGAAAAAGAAAAACCAAAATACACAGTTCTTAGTGAGATCACTGAAAAAGAAATTCCAAAAGAACCAGAAAATCAAAATGTACAATGACAGGAGAAACAGGTATGTCAAACTTCTCCAAGTGTTGTTATAATATTTACCAGGTTAATTAGACCCCCTGAACGATACTCTCCTTCATTTTATTATTTATTGTTGATTGATTATGGTGAACCAAAATGTTATGAAGAGGCAATGCAGGTAGACACCAAAAATAAGTGGGAGCAAGGAATGAAAGAGGAAATGGATTTCTTGTTAAAAAACCAGACTTAGGATTTGGTTCGGTTGCCTACAGGGAAAAAAGCATTGCAAAATAAATGGGTTTAGAAGTTGAAGGAGGAATATGGAGGCAAAAAGAGACATAAGGCTAGACTTGTTGTAAAGGGGTTTGCACAAAAGAAATATATAGATTTTGATGAAATATTTTCTCCGGTTGTTAAAATGACTTCAATTAGGACTATTTTAAGTCTTGTGGCAGTATAAGATTTTCATCTTGAACTGTTAGATGTAAAAACAACTTTTCTCCATGGGGATTTGGAGGAAGAGATTTATATGAAACAACCACAGGGGTATGAGGTCAAAGGGAAGGAAAATTTGGTATGCAGGTTGAAGAAGAGATTGTATGGCCTAAAGAAAGCTCCAAGGAAGTTGTATTTGAAGTTTTACAAGTTTATGATTGAACAAGGGTATAGTAGATGTCATTCTGATCACTTTGTTTATTTTAAAAATCTAGAAAATGGAAGCTATATTATCTTGCTATTGTATGTAGATGACATACTTGTTGTAGGGTCTAATATGCAGGATATAAATGTGCTCAAGAAGAAATTATCTAATTCTTCTGTGATGAAGGATTTGGGTGCTGCAAAGAAAATCCTTGGTATGATAATAACAAGAGATATGAAAAATCACAAATTGATATTGTCTCAGGGTGAATACATAGAGAAGGTCTTGGAGAGGTTTAGAATGCAGAATGCAAAACCAATTAGTACACCTTTGGCCATCCATTTCAAATTAACTAAGGGAATGTGTCCTAAGACACAAGAGGAGATAGAATACATGTCCAGGGTCCCTTAGTCATCAACAATTGGCAGTTTGATGTATGCGATTGTTTGCACAAGACCAAATATTGCACATACAGTGGGAGTTGTGAGGAGGTATATGAATAGTCCAGATAAAGAAAATTAGGAGGCAGTAAAGTGGATTCTCATGTATTTGAGAGGTATTTTTACTCATGCATTATGTTTTGGAGGTTCAAACACTATTCTACAGGGATATGTTGTTTCAGATATGGCAGGTGATAAAGATAGCAGGAGGAGCACCACATGGTATGTTTTTACTATAGGTGGAACAATAGTAAGTTGGATTTCGAAACTGCAAAAGGTTGTTTCACTTTCAACAACAAAGGCATGGTATGTTGCTGCTACAGAGGCTAGTAAAGAAATGATTTGGTTACAGAGGTTTATGGAGGAATTGAGAAAGAAGCAAGAGAATACCAGGTTGTACAGTGAAAGTGAGAGTGCCATTCATATTGCAAAGAACTCAACGTTCCATTCGAAGACTAAGCATATGCATATCAGGTACCATTTCATACGATGCATATTGGAAGATGGAAATTTGAAGTTGGAAAAGATACACACTAGCCAGAATCCTACAAACATGTTAACAAAGGGAGTAACCTAAGAGAAATTGAGTTCCTGCTAAGTTTCAGTGAGTCTTCAAGCATGAAGATGAAGATGAGAAATTTTCCAAGACCAATAAGGATCATATTCCAACATATACAACAACGATGGAGTTGTTGAGATCAGTATCCAAGTGGGAGATTGTTGGTTGTGGAGCCTGATTATCTTCCTGATTCAGAGGTCTTTGCTTTCAGCTGTGTTTATACCCCATGAAGGATTTACACCCTGAAAGAATGTACACTCCTCCATGTGGGGGAGTGTAGAGGGGGGTTAATCCCTCTGCGGGGTCCGGGGGCAAGTGAGGCCTCGAAGGAAAAATTGTCTTGTAAATGTATATTGTAATTTCATTGTAAATTTGGACTGTTCATTATAAGGTTGTAGATACGACGGTAAAAGTTATGTTAGGGTTTTTTTCCCTAGAAGGAAATTCTCTTTTATGAGGGAAATGTATTGTAGCTATGCATGATTGCAAATATTGTATTATGAGAGAGGAGACTATGAGAGAAAGAAGAGGAAGTTACAACAGGTGTGTTGTAGGTTGTATCCTTTCAATTATTGGATAATAATAAAGGAAGGACCTGACAATTTCTCTGGTGGACGTAGCCCACACTGGATGAAGCACCTACATATATGTGTCTTTATTGTATTGTGTATATTTTGTGTTTTATTTTATTTATTGCTCTGCGATCATGTTTTTATAAGAGTTGTGTGAGTGATTGATGTGCATGGTTGATGCACTTGTGATGGTACAGGTTGTGTGAGTGATTGATGTGCATGGTTGATGCACTTGTGTTGGTATAGGTTGTGTGAGTGATTTTCATTGATGTGCATGGTTGATTCACTTGTGTTGGTACAGTTTGTTGGCATAGGTTGTTGGTACATGTTATTGGTACAGGTTGTTGGTATAGGTTGTTGGTATAGGTTGTTACAAGTTGTTTGGTGTAGGTTGATTGCTACAGGTTGCTACAAGTTGACAATGAAATCTTGATAGTGGCAGTGGTTGATTAAGTAAAAGTGATAGGTTATCTACAATTTGCATTTATATTTTAGGGCAGGAGGGTGAGGCAAGGAAAGGGGGTTGTAGCCTCCTTTCGATTGGTGCTGGAGAACACAAAGGGTTGTATCTTGAGAACTAGGTATTTGTAGCCACCTTTTAGTTGGAGATGGAGAACACAAAGGGTTGTATCCTCCTTCTAGTTGGTGATAGAGAATTTAGGGAGTTGTGGCTTCCTTCAGGTTGGAGCCTAAAAAGCTAGGGGGTTGGAGCCTCCTTTCAGTTGGAGCTGGAGAATTGGAAGTTGGTGCTTCCTTGAATATAATTCTTTGACATATAAGAAAATCATTCGGTGGTTTTCTCTTGCATTAGGTTTCCACATAAATATTGGTGTACTGTGTATTGTGTGGATGTGCTTATTATTCTTTATTATGCACTGATGGATGTTAATGTTTATGATAAATTAATATATTGATGGTTAATTGATGAACATGTTTGAATAAGTTAAAGGAATATAAACTGTGGTTAAAATTGGTATATATTTCTCATTACCGATTAAACTCCCTGTTAAGGTCCTAACCCACACATAGGTAGATCAATGTATTCGGATGTAATAAAGGTCAATATTAATAA
>JZKD02S0216768.1:167262-218297 GCA_000966675.3 Picea glauca
CCCCTCTCAGTAATCCAACACTCATTAGAAATTAAAACAACATAAACATTCTAAATACTAACCACATAAAAATTTCATATGATCAACACCTAAAAAAACTTAAACAACAAATACATGTGTAGAGTAGTCCCACAAGCATTTGAAAACAATTATGAATTCAAAACACCTTCTTCTCTTCATATATCCAATAATAGAAGTATTAGTAGTCTACAAAATGGGAAAAAATCCATTTCTTACATTCAACGAGTTCTCTTTTATAAGACAAGAGAGACTCCTCAGTTTTTGTGTATGTTCACTTCATTTCTCTTTGTTTTGTCATTTTACATTTCAAATTTCTTTTACATTTTCTCAAATTAATATGAGACTCATGAATAGTTATTCTCTCCCTAAGGAAATTTACAAATGATATTCATTTAAAAATATTATTAACTCTTCCTATTGGTAACCTCTTATAGTATTTGAGTTATTCTAGGTGTTTCTGGTGTTAGTCTGCTGAATAAAATCATCCCATCTACTTATTTTTTGTCTCATCTTTCTAGTGTTCCCTTGCAGGTCCGATTTCGACTCTTGCATATTTAGATGTGACCATTTGAACATTGCACAATCAATTTTCCCCTTAAGTTCGAGACTCTTCTATTATTTTTGTTTTCTGGGAATTTCCACTCTGAATCTATGAACACTAGCTACACCATCCTTTTCTATTCGTTGTTAGCCTTCCGACGAGCTATCCTAGGCCTGATTTCATTTCTTGTAGCCCCATATATGGTCGTCTAAAGTTTGCATAGTCAATTTCCCCCCCAAATTTGTGACCTTCTATTTTTCATGTTTTCTGGGATTTTCCATCATTTTTTTGGCCTAGAATTCTCTCCTAATGCATTCTGCATCTCTATACCTTTCCAATGAGGTATCCTGGGCTCGATTTTGACACCTGTAACTCAAGATATGTTTGTTTGAAATTTGGTGCTAAAAAACCCTTGATATGCTTGTGGGTGAATCTAGGTCATTGATATTCAACCTAAAAATTAGTTTTTAACCCCCCTTACTTGATTTGTATAAGAACCTAGTCAAGGCACAAGACCTAGGGCCTGTGTTGTAATTTTGGCCAACTATCGTAGTGAAAATAGGAAAACAAAATAAATAAAAGAATCTGCGAAAAATTAAAATTAATTAATAAAAATAATTAAAATACTCTCCCAACCTATGTGAAATCATTGAATCAAAATTTAATAAATAAAAAATGATGAAATTACCCCCAACCCAAAATTTAATAAATAATAAAATAATAAAATTACTGATGTAGTCAAAGCCTAAGATTCATTCACAAGATCAAATAAACCATGCAAACACATGAAAATGGAAAAATAACTCTTTTTTATTCATTCTCCATCCTAAATATTACAATGGAAGTTCAACCCCTTATAACTACTATATGAGATTTTTCAAAACAACTAATTTTAGAAAAACAACTATTTTTAGAAAAAAAACAACTATTTTTAGAAAAAAAAAAACTAAATTTTGAAAATTCTCGCATGACTCTAAAACTAACCACTAACTAAGAGATAACTAGAGTGACATTATTCGTCAACACAATTTTTTGATTATGTTCATAAACTTATAAGAGATTATTGATAATTGAAAAATTAAAAATTAAAAATTCTCGTAAAAACAATAAAACCCCAATTTGAGGCCTTATATAAAGGAATTTGGCACTGGAAAACTGTTGAAATGATGTCCAATTTGATAGATGAGATTGGCATGACAGTGAAATATTCGATATGCAACTCCCCATAAAATTTCATCCCAAACGGATAACCGAGTAAAAAATTATGACCCTCGGAAAATTCCCGAAAAATCCCTGCATCATTCTCAGCTTTGGTTGAAAATAATGCAACTCGTGTAAGTTACTATCTTCAAATTGTTTCCATTTAATGGGATCTAGGTTTAATAAGCCCCCCTCTGTAATCCATGTACTCTCTATTGGTGTTATGCCTTCCCAATGGACCAAATATTAGTTGTATTGGCCTTGTCGAGTATGAAGGGTCTTCTTATCTAAAATATGTGCAATCTCTTCCTTTTTCTTGCTTGGAATGACATGTTTCCAATCCACCTCTGCCTCCTTGTCATCACCTAGATCGTCCCCATGGAAGATATACAAATAATAAACGTTAAACATAGGAGAGATATCAAGCTCAGTTGGTAAATCGACCTTAAAAGCATTGTTGTTGATTTTCTTGAGAATCTTGCAAGGACCAATTTTCTTATACTTCAATTTGTGGTAGGTTCCTCTAGGAAACCACTCCTTTCGTAAATAAATCATCAAAAAATCACCTTTATTGAATACTTGACATCCTCGATGAGCATCTTTTATAATTTTGTTTTGTTCATTACTAGCCTGTAGTTTTTGTCTTGTATGTTGTTGCAACTGTTGAATGTTTTCTACAAATACTTCCCCATCATCAATGATCCTATCCCCAAGTGGTAGTTGCACCAAATCTAGGAAACCCATAAGATTTCTACTATAAATATCCTGAAATAGATATTTAAATGTATATATATATTCACAACTATTGTAGGCAAATTCTACTTGAGGTAAAGCCAAATCCCACTACTTGAGCTTCTCTCCAACAATGTTTCATAACAGGTTTCCAAAAATCATATTTACCACCTCAGTTTGCCCATTTGTTTGGGGGTGATAGACACTGTTGAAATGTAATTTAGTCCCCATTTTCTTCCATAAGTCCTCCAAAAATGACCCAAGAACCAAGTATCTCTATCAAAGGTAATATTTTTTGGAACCCCATGCAATCTAACAAATTCTGAAAAACCAATTATGCCACCCTCGATGCATCACTAGTTTTCTTGCAAGTAATGAAATGATCCATTTTAGAGAACCTATCAACAACGAAAAAATAGAATCATTACCTCTTTGTGTGTTTGGAAGCCCCAACACAAAATACATGCTCAAATATGTCCATGGGCATGTGGGCACTGGTAATGTGCAATATTCCAGATATAATATAGTATCCAGGACATAAATATTTAGAAAGCAATGATAGAACAACATTGATATATCCAGAACAATATAAGAATAATACTAGAATAACACGAGAAAGAGCACCTTTATTAATGATAGCAATTGTTGGCCCTTGACAAAGTTTTGGGAGATCCTTGGTCAAGTATGACCTATTTTGGGACTTCGATAGGCTATCGAAGGAGGAGCACAAGATGAAGCAGAGATTGTGGGATATCAGCCCCTTCTTGGGTCCTTTTTGGGATTTCGGATTATGTAATGGATATGGGGATGTCGGCCCATGGGTTTACCCATGTTTAGGTCTATTTTGTAAAGTATAAATAGATGCCTAGGTAATGTAAGGAGGGGCATCTATGAAATGTTAGGCATACATGCATATCTGTGTGATATTGGGCTAAGTGCTAAGTATGGATTGTAGATTCTTTGTGCATACTGTGTGAGACTTGCAGAGCTACAAGCAAGTAATTGTAAGGAGGCTTGGTGTTGTACCCTAACTAGAATAAGGAGGATCTGGTGGAGTGCGCGGAAATCTTCTGCCTTCTGCGGAGTAGGATTTTGATGCTATGTGCCTGTAAGAAGCTTGACCGAAGATAATAAAGAAGAAGAGTTGGTGGAAGTAGCCCTAGGGTGGGGGTAAACCATGTATATGTTGTGTTGCTCTGCTTTGTGTGATGTCTTGATGTGTTTATGTCTTTACTTGCTAAGTGCTTTGATATAGATAGATAGATCTGTTTATGCTTTGTGCTAACGATGTATATGGATGTTAGATCTGACCTATGTGAATGTGCTTAGTGCTCGAATCTGCTAGATCTAATCTACCTCTCTATGATAAGTGCTTAGATACATCAGATCTGAATGAATGATGCGATGCTCTGTTTTATCTCTAGAGTAGATAATGGTTGAATATTGATGAAATGTTGGTGCTAAGTGCTCTGTTAAGTATTAAAATCATAGATCTGTGTCCCAGCTAAGGTTGCATACATCTGAGTCCTACAACCACCCCTGCCTCTACCTTGGGTGAGACTTCATCTGCTTCGTAGGTGTTGCTGAAAGGGCCGGTAGTTAGGATTTTTTTGGTGTGTTGTTGTAGCATTGAACCCTAGGTCTGTCCCTATGCCAACAAATGGTTCTGTTGCTGGGACCTAAAACTGTGATTGTTGGGAACTGAGGAAGAAGAAGATTTGTGCAAAGATTCGACCTGAAATTGTGAAAGCTCTGTGCGTAGATCTATCGCCCTAGTGCGCAGTACTCTACTTAGTTTGTGAAGATCTGTGCTAAAGAAAAGAAGTCTGATCTAAAGAAAAGAGGTAAGATCTAAACGTTTTGTGCTCTGATAAAGGTAAGAATAGTGAAAAGTTCTATATCTGAAAGATTTGTGCTCTGTAGAAGTAAGATTAGTGGAAATGTTTGTTTCTAAAGTATGAATCTAGGTATGTTTGATAGATTCTTTCCTAGATTGAAAACTAGGTCACTAATAGATGAAAGAAGGTTGGATATGTGTAGATCTGACAAGAATAGTGAAAGACATGTTATACCTATGCATAGAAAGAATGTTTGGACTAACAAGTGGATGCAGGATCCTAGAAAAAAATGTTTGTAGGTTAGCTACTATGGTCCTAGAGCGCAGTACAGAAAGAGATGGGAATCATTTAAAAGAAAGAGAGGATTAACCCTCTGTTACAGTTGCAAAAAACTAGGACACCTTGCTAAGGAATGCCCTGGGAGAAGACCTAGTTATCTTTGTTGCAAAGCTATGGACCATGAAGTATTGGATTGCCCTAGAATGATTGCTAAGCTTGAAGGAATGAACATGAGACAAGAAAACCCTAAGTCAGATCCAGAAACTATAATTATGGTAGGACCCCAAAAAGAATCAGAGAAAGCATTGCTACAGATAAAAGAAACCCTGAATGACCACTGACATGTCAGCTTGTCAGAGATCTTCAAAGAAAAAAAATGCCTTGAAGCAAGAATAGGAGACTTCGACATTGACTATGTTCTAGATGAGGAAACAAAGGTGAATATCATGACACAAAGAACTTGGGAACTTTTAGGGAAGCCTGCTATGACTCCTTCATTGAGAGGAATAGGGATATTTAGAGGAAAGCTGATAAACCTATGTGGAAAGCTCACCCAGATGTCTATGAATTCCAATGGAACTTCGACATAGGAAGATTTTGAGATTATTATATTTATTGAGAACAACGCCCCATTTACCATGTTACTAGGAAAACCTTGGATTGAAAGAAATCAGGCCAGAAGGAAAGAAGAAGAAGAAGTTTTAGAGCAGAAGAAGAAAGAGTTAAAATATTTCATGATAAGAAGGATCACACACTTGATTGAAGAAAATAAGAACAGATCGAAGCTATTTAACACCAGAGACCCAGATGTCGAAGTTTCAAGAACAATAGAATACCCATAGAAGATTGAAGTACCTATTCCAGATAAAGAAGAAGTATCACCCTTGAATCTTAGGAAATAATCTCAACAATGTGAAGTAACTATGAAAAAAGAAGATAAGAATTAGAATGGAAAAAGGCATACCGAGACGAAGCTCACTAGGAAGAATGCTAGAAAACTAAGTAAGAAGAGATCTAAGATCAAAAAGTTACAGAAGGTTGCAGAGGGAACTTCGCAGCAGGAAAATTTGCAAAATTGGAACTTCACCAGGATAATAGCACATCGTCACCAGGGCGAAGCAATATAGCCATTGGGACCAATATAATCATTTGTCCGACCCCCCGAATGGGTAGAAAGCCATTTATGGTTCGCCACTAGATCGTTGGACCGTGCCGTAATGGACATAATAGAGTTAATGAGGGCTTCTCACCCGTTGCAAGAGATATATTGCCAAGTTATCTATTAATCTCGTCGCACCATGCCCCGAGCACACTTTTGCTAACCGTGAATCTAAGCCCACCGACTTGTTTATTTTACATAGTGATCATTGCACTATTTCCCTCTATCCCATTGTAGTGTCTAAGTTACTCCTCGAACTCGATATTTACAACCCCGAGCGTGTATGTCAGACACGTTTAGCGCTACAGAGAAAGTTGTCGAAGAAGTTTTGATCAACCTCATGACTAAACGAGTAATGTCAATGTCTGTAGGTATACAAGCATCATCATCGAGAGGACTGCAAGCCTCTCCGTCTACTGCTCATGGAGCCGTATCATCTTGACCATCAGTAGAGAAGAGAACCAAGCACAAAGATGACCTAGCCAATGCGAAGTTGATTACATCCATATTGCCCAATTACATCCCGCCTCTAGCTGGCATGGTGAATTGTGATAGTGTGCCAAGAGATTTCAAGTACACCATGGTGACTGCGTACCTCCCGAAGGGGATATTCATAGTTTGAATAGAGAAGGATAAGATCACAGCATTGAAGTTCAACAACTTCATGCTCAGAGATCACAAGATCTATGGTATGCTTGCCCCATACAAGTACCTAACTAGAATAAAAGGGAAGAACTCGAAGATCATCCTTCAGCCATGGACAATGAACCTTGCGTAGTCCACCCTGGTGAATGTCATGAAGATCCCACACTCTGGAAGACACCAGGAAGTCAATGCTTGTGTTAAGATTATACTGTCGTGTTACCATGGTGGCTACTTATGGCTCGACCACCGCATTATAGTTGACCCAATGCTGATCCACAGGATCACAGGACTAAGTATGCAAGGACTCGACCCACAAGACTTTTATCCAGGAAAAGCCATAGATCATGCACTAGCAGAGATGATCAAGGATACATATGGTGACATTGAAAAGGGAACAAGAGGCTACAAGGTAGCTTCCATTCAGAGTGGTGTAGTGTGCCTAGCATGTTAACTGATAGCTGGAACATTAGTAAGGAATAACCGACCTACGCAGGTCACTGGCTTTGGCATTGACCTCGCAGGGAAGTGCACAGAAGGCCTATAGATGAACTAGGTGAAGTACCTAGTTAACCAGTTGGAACTAGACTGTTGAGAAGCACAATATCAGGGTTATGAATTTCATTTCAGTTGGCTCCTAATCCTCATTGCATTTTTTTCCTGGGACATGCCGGAAGGTGCAACCTTCCTAGACATAGAGCCATTAGAACCGCTCGCTGCGAAGTTCACTACCCTATGGTATTCAAGTGATATGACCAAACAATGGCAGTCGAATGTTGTGTTTCATACATATTACCTCCAGCTAAAGAGAGCCATTGAAGTTGAGCCTTGCATGACTTTGAACACCTTATAAAGGTTCCAACCCCTGATGAAGTTCAACGTAGATCGACACTTCATCTACATTACAGTGCAAGTAGATGAACATAAAGAGCATCTCCAGTCATATTATAAGCTTATAGAAGAATACCTTGAGGAGATTTTCTATAGCGGGAAAACCCCTCTACGGACTACACCATGGTTCTAAAGTGTAGGTGGAGCTAACCGTCTAAAGTCTCCTACTTTTAACAACTATCCTGACATTACGCCAAAATCATACATAAAAGTCAAGAAAGAGGGATACGATAGGCCTACCTTAAACTCTGCATCTGATGTCAATCCCTTTGTGTTTGGTTGTTTCCCGACTGCAAATATCCTCCCAAGGATGACCTACATTCATCAAAAGACAAACAAGAAACTACAAGCATGCATTCTATATATGGATTAGTGGGTTAGACATCATAAACAAGAAATGTAAACAAATCATAAAGATTTAAGACATCATTTGGCGGGACGGAAAAAGTACTTCTTTATATTAATCTCACAAAAAGTCACTTACAACATGAGACCGACACTGCTCCTCAAACTTGATATTGGGATCCTCTTCACCATGCACCAATTGCTTCCACGTCTTCTTCTCCTCTTCAGTTCTCTCTAGGGAAATGGCAAGGGCTTGCAATTGGGGCAAAGGGGGAATGATAAGATGGGCAGAGTTTCTTTGCTCTTGTGCTTCTTTTTTGAAATGGGACCCCAACCCCTTCTTTTATAGGCCAGAAGAGATAGTAACAGTTGGGGTGACTGGCTATGGGTGGTCAAACAGTTAAGTAATGGCCCAAAACCCGTATCCCTTTGAAATTTTCATTTTTTGCGATATTCTATGAGTGTACGTGGGTTGTAGTGGCTCAGGAAGTGTGTGTATGCGGGTAGTAATGGTGCAGGGCGCGTACACCTTCAAAACAATGGTTGTTAGAAGATTTGTTCAGTGATGGTTTGGAAAATATAGCAAGTTAGATGGCTTGATGTCAGGTATGCATGTTTGGTGAAATTTAGGGTTATAAAAAGATCACTAAGGAATGGTCCGTTGACCTCCTTATCCCCGCCAACCCTGCAGATATATCTGATCTTGAAATCCCAGAGGACACTCATAAATAAAATAATACACTCGGAACCAACAGATAGAAGAAGACTGAGGAGATCCAAAATTTAAGCAGCACCTTAGGAAAGACTGCTTTAGTGACACCTAACTGAGGGGATGATGACGAAGTAGAAGCTGAACAGAAACCAGCCGAAGTAACACCACCCAAAGATGAGGTTGACCCCTTGAAGAAGAGGAAGGTTTCACCCCCGAAACCTTCTTCCTAGAAGAAATCAAAAGCCACCATGACCAAGATGCAGACTTTCCTCACCTCCGATGATTTTGACTTCATCATAGCAGTCCTGACCGACGCTTCACTGGAAATAGCAGAGAAACAAGGAGTGAAGCAGCAGGAAATGTATGATAGAATTGAAATCAAACTTCAAGGGGTACAACAAGATCTTCAGTCCAGTCACGTAGTCTCCACTGTTCCTTTTCCATTAGGATAACTAGAGTTGGGAGATGAGCCAGCCCAACTCCACCAACTAGCTGATACAATCAAAGCTCGCCTTCGACGAGCACAAGAGGAAACAAAACAAGCTACCCAGGCTTTGACACAAGTACAAGGAGTACTTTTAGAACAATGTCGAGCTGCAAATCAGGAAAATATTTCTCTCCAAGCGAAGTTCGATGAAGAAAAATCACAGATGCAACAAGGAAAAGAACAGGTTCTCACAGAGCAACTCGAAGTGAAAGAAGCGGCTAGTAGAGCACTTCGCTCTGTGAAAGTCTTAGAAATAAAGGTAGAGGATCGAGTCATGCAACAAGTAGAGAAACTCACAGAAGCTATCCAACAGCTACAACAACACATAACATACTTAGAGCTCTACACAGTGCTCGAGACTCCACAGAATGTAAGGGATCAAAGAGAAGCAACTGCTCGAAGCGCAGTTGAGAGAATAAAATCCCTTGCTATGGAATGTAAGAAAATCATTGATCACAGTGCCTAGACCTATGAGAAACTCACTGAGAATACTGAACTGAAGGCATTGGAGTTGCAACTCCAAGAGGTGAAGTATCAAGCCGAAACAATAC
Organism: Picea glauca; assembly: GCA_000966675.3. NCBI lineage: Eukaryota > Viridiplantae > Streptophyta > Pinopsida > Pinales > Pinaceae > Picea > Picea glauca. The sequence goes on from JZKD02S0216768.1 coordinate 176,661, forward strand.
AGGCATAGTTGAAGCCCTTGTCAGATGTGGAAAGAATGAAGTGATCCCAAGAGAAAAACACCGCCCAGAAGTAGATCCACACTATCCAGAGCATAGTTATGGAAGTAACTCAGAGGCTCCAACCTGTACAAGATAAGACTTACCAACTGTTCACAGAGGTCGAAGGCCGAGGAGAATAACTGGAGTAGGTTGTCGCTGTAGTTGAACAACGCTTGGAGGGACATGTCAACGACACAATCACCCAACAGTTCATTGAACAGGAGGGGCATCTATGTGATGTTAGGCATATATGCATATCTGTGTGATATTGGGCTAAGTGCTAAGTATGGATAGTAGATGCTTTGTGCATACTATGTGAGACTTGCATAGATACAAGAAAGTAATTGTAAGGAGGCTTGGTGTTGTACCCTAACTAGAAGAAGGAGGATCAGGTGGAGTGTGCGTAGATCTTATGTCTTCTACGGAGTAGGATTTTGATGCTATGTGCCTGTAAGAAGCTTGACTCAAGATAATAAATAAGAATATTTGGTGGACGTAGCCCCAGGGTGGGGGTGAACCACGTATATGTTGTGTTTCTCTTCTTTGTGTGATGTCTTGATGTGTTTATGTCTTTACTTGCTAAGTTCTTTGATATAGATATATAGATCTGTTTATGCTTTGTGCTAACAATGTATATGGATGTTAGATATGACCTATGGGAATGTGCTTAGTGCTCGAATCTGCTAGATCTAATCTACCTCTCTATGATAAGTGCTTAGATACATCAGATATGAATGAATGATGTGATGCTCTGCTTTATCTGAGGAGTAGATAGTGGTTGAATATTGATGAACTATCGGTGTTAAGTGCTCTGTTAAGTATTACAATCACATATCTGTATCCCATCTAAGGTTGCAAACATCTGAGTCCTGCAACCACCCCTTCCTCTACCTCGGGTGAGACTTCATCTGCTTTGCAGGTGTTGCTGAAAGGGCCGGTAGTTAGGGTTTTTTTGGTGTGTTGTTGTAGCGTAGAACCCTAGGTCTGTCCCTGTGCCAACAAATGGTTCCGTTGTCAGGACCTGAAACTGTGATTTCTGGGAACTGAGGAAGAAGAATCTTTGTGCAAAGATCCGACCTAAAATTGTGAAAGATCTGTGCTTAGATTTGTCGCCCTAGTGTGCAGTACTCTACTTAGTTTGTGAAGCTATGTGCTAATGAAAAGAAGTCTGATCTAAAGAAAAAATGTAATATCTGAACTCTTTGTGCTCTGATAAAGGTAAGAATAGTGAAAAGTTCTAGATCTGAAATCTTTGTGCTTTGTAGAAGTAAGATTAGTGGAAATTTTTGTTTCTAAAGTATGGATCTAGGTATGTTTGATAGATTTTATCCTAGCTTGAAAACTAGGGCACTAATAGATGAAAGAAGGTTTGATATGTGTAGATCTGATAAGAATAGTGAAAGATATGTTATACCTATGCATAGAAAGAATGTTTGGACTAACAGGTGGATTGAGTATCCTAGAAAAAAATGTTTGCAGGTTAGCTACTATGATCCTAGTATGCAGTACAGAAAGAGCTGGGAATCATTTAAAAGAAAGAGAGGATTAACCCTCTGTTACAGTTGCAAAAAATCAGGACACCTTGCTAAGGAATGCCTTGGGAGAAGACCTAGTTATCTTTGTTGCAACTGTTAGAAAAATAGGACCGCAGAGCAATAAAATAAAACAAATGCAAAACAAAACACAGAAGACACACAATACAAGAGAGACACAGATTTATGTGGTTCACCCAGTGTGGGCTACGCCCACCAGAGAAATTGCCAGGTCCTTCCTTTATTATTATCCAGCAAATGAAGGAATACAAACTACAACAAAACTCACTGTAACTTCCTCTTCTTTCTCTCACAGTCTCCTCTCTCAGAATACAATATTCACCACCATCCATAGCCGCAATACATTTCCATCATAAAAGAGGGTTTCCTTCTAGGGAAAAAAACCCTAACATAATCTCTACCGTTAGGTCTGCGACCTTATAATGAATGGTCCAGATTTACAATGAAATTACAATATACTTTTACAAGGCAATTTTTTCTTCGGGGGCTTCGCCCTCAAACCCCCATCGGGAGACGCTGCCCCCAGACCCCCCAACCGRGGGGATAGGCCCCCTGGATCCCGCAGAGGGGGTACCCCCCCTCTACACTCCCCCGCATGGAAGAGTGTACATACTTCTGGRGTGTAAATACTTCATGGGGTATAAACACAGCTGAAAGAAAGGACCTCTGAATCAGGAAGATAATCAGGCTCCACAACCAACAACAACGCTATGGACCATGAAGTATTGTATTTCCCTAGAATGATTGCTAAGCTTGAAGGAATGAACATGAGACAAGAAAACCCTAAGGCAGTTCCAGAAACTATGATTATGGTAGAATCCCAGAAAGAATCAGAGAAAGCATTGCTACAGATAAAAAAACCTTGGATGACCACCGACATGTCGACTTGTCAGAGATATTCAAAGAAAAAAAATGCCTTGAAGCAAGAATAGGAGACTTCAACATTGACTATGTTCTAGATGAGGAAACACAGGTGAATATCATGACATAAAGAACTTGGAAAATTTTAGGGAAGCCTATTATGACTCCTTCATTGAGAGTAATAGGGATATTTAGAGGAAAGTTGATAAACCTATGTGGAAAGATCACCCAGATATCTATGAATGCCAATGGAACTTTGACAGAGGAAGATTTTGAGATTATTAAATTTATTGAGAACAATGCTCCATTTACCATGTTACTAGGAAAACCTTGGATTGAAAGAAATCGGGCTAGAAGGAAAGAAGAAGAAGAAGTTTTAGAGCAGAAGAAGCGAGAGTTAAAATATTTCATGATTAGAAGGATCACACACTTGATTGAAGAACAAGAGAATAGATTGAATCTATTTAAAATGAGAGACCCAGATGTCGAAGTTGCAATATCAATAGAAGACCCACAAAATATTGAAGTACCTATTCCAGATAAAGAAGAAGTATCACCCTCAAATCTTAGGAAAGAATCTCAACAACGCGAAGTAACTATTCCAAAAGCAGATAAGAATCAGAATGGAAAAAGGTATACCGAGACGAAGCTCACTGGGAAGAAAGCTAGAAAAATAAGTAAAAAGAGAGCTAAAATAAAAAAGTTATAGAAGGTTCCAGAGGGAAATTCGCAGCAGGAAAATTTGCAAAATTGGAACTTCGTCAGGATAACAACACAGCATCACCAGGGCGAAGCAATATAGTCGTTGGGACCAATATAACCATTCGGCCGACCCCCCAAATGTGTAGAAAGGAATTTATGGTTCACCACTAGACCGTTGGACCACATCGCAACAGACTGAATAGAGTTAATGAAGGCTTCTCACCCATTGCAAGAGATTCGTTGGCAAGTTATCTATTTATCCCGTCGCACCATGCCCCAAGAACACTTTTTTCTAACCGTGAATCTGAGCCCGCAGACTCGTTGATTTTACATAGTGATCATTGTGCTATTGCCCTCTATCGCATTGCAATGTCTAAGTTACTCCTCGAACCCGAGATTTCCAACCCCGAGCGTGTATGTCAGATGAGTTCAACATTGTAGAGAAAGTTTTCGAAGAAGTTTTGATCGACCTCATGATTGAACGAGTAATGTCGATGTCTGCAGGTATACAAGGATCATTGATGAGAGGACTGGAAGCCTCTCCGTCTACTGCTCGTGGAGTCAGATCATCCGGACCATCAATAGAGAAGAGAACCAAGAACAGAGACAGCCGAGCCAACGCGAAGTTGATTCCATCCATATTTCTTGATTACATCCCGCCTCTGGTTGGCGCATTGAATCACGATAGTGTTCCAAGAGATTTCGATTACACCATGGTCACTACGTACCTCCCGAAGAGGATACACACAGTTCGAATAGAGTAGGATAAGATCACATTGTTGAAGTTCAGTGACTTCAACCTCAGAGATTGCAAGATCTACGATATGCTTGCCCCATACAAGTACCTAACTAGAAAAGAAGGGAAGAACTCAAATATCATCCCTCAACCATGGAAAATGAACCTTGTGCATTCCACCCTGTTGAATGTCATGAAGATCCCACACTTTGGAAGACACCAAGAAGTCAATGCCTGTGTCAAGTTGCTACTCTTGTGTTACCATGGCGGCTACTTATGGCTCGACTACTGCATTATAGTTTACCTAACACTGATCCATAGGATCACAGGACTGAGTATGCAAGGACTCGAATCGCATGACTGTTATCCAGGAAAAGCCACAGATCATGCACTAGCAAAGATGATCAAGGATACATATGGAGACTTTGACAAGGGAACAAGAGGCTACAAGGTATCTTCCATCCAGAGCGGTGCAGTGTGCCTAGCATGTCAACTGATAGCTGGAATGTTAGTAAGGAAGAACCGACCTATGCAAGTCACTGGCTTTTTCATTGACCTCATAGGGAAGTGCACGGAAGGCTTACAGATGAACTGGGCGAAGTACCTAGTTAACTAGTTGGAACTAGACTACTAAGAAACACAAGATCAAGGTTATGAATTTCATTTCAGTTGGCTCCTAATCCTCATTGCATTTGTTGCCTGGGAGATGCCAAAAGGTGCGACCTTCCCAGACATAGATGTAAAATTCTAACCTTATACAATGTCTATTGTAAACAAATATTCAGAAAAGAACAGAAAAGATACAATGGCAAATACAAACATTACACAGAGATTTTTCCCCTGGAAACCCAAATCGGGAAAACCAACATATATTATATTCATTCATTGTGTTACATTGTTTACAATAAAATATACATATAGGATCCAGGGGCATCCAAAAACCTAACCCAATGACCTGGATTAGTCCAAAACCTTAATTCTTTAACCTGAAATAGAAAACCATCAGCAAAACCCATGTGCCGAAAAAACCACCTAAATACATGACATGTTTCTCGAGGCAGAATTTTTTTTCTGGGGGTAGCGTTGTACCCCTCGAGGGGGGCCCTAGAAGTCCCTCCCTCTAACCCCCCTATGCGCCTGGCACATATGCTTAGACACTACTACTCATGCAAAGAATATAACACATACCCAACAATAGAAATGTTTGAATCGCTCGCTGCAAAGTTCGCTACCTTGTGGTATTCAAGTGATATGAACAAACAGTGGCAGTCGAATTTTGTGTTTCATACATATCAGCTCCAGCTAAAGAGATCCATCGAAGCTGAGCCTTGCATGACTCCGAACACCTTACATAAGTTCCGACCTCTGATGAAGTTCAACGAAGATCGACACTTCATCTACATTACAACACGAGCAGATGAACATAAAGAGAAGCTCCAGTCATATTATAATCTTACAAAAGAATACCTTGAGGAGATCTGCTATAGTGGGAAAACCCCTCTATGGACTACACCAGGGTTCTAAAGTGTAGGCAAAGATAACTGTCTAAAGTCTCCTACTTTTAATCAGTTTCCCGACATTACCCCACAATCATACATAAAAGACAAGAAAGAGGGATCTGGTAGGCCTACCTTAAACTCTGCATCTGATGTCGATCCCTTTATGATTGGTTGTTTCTCGACTGCAAATATCCTCCCAAGGCTGACCTGCATTCATCAAAAGACAAACAAGAAACTACAGGCATGCATTCTATATATGGATTAGTTGGTTAGACATCATAAACAAGAAATGTAAAGAAATCATAAATATTTAAGACATCATTTGGCGGGACAAAAAAATTACTTCTTTATATTAATCTCACAAAAAGTCACTTACAACATGAGACTGGCACTGCTCCTCGAACTTGATCCTGGGCTCCTCTTCACCATGCACCAACTGCTTCCATATCTTCTTCTCCTCTTTATTTATCTCTAGGGAAATGGCAAGGGCTTGCAATTGGGGCAAAGGGGGAATGATAAAATGGACAGAGTTTCTTTGCTCCCATGCTTCTTTTTTGGAATGGGACCCCAACCCCTTCTTTTATAGGCCAAAAGAGATAGTAACAGTTGGGGTGACTGGCTATGGGTGGTCAAACGGTTAAGTAACAACCCGAAAACCCATATCCCTTTGCAATTTTCATTTTTCACGATATTCTATGAGTGTACGCGAGCTGTAGTGGCTTAGCAAGTGTGTGTACTCGGGCAGTAATGGTGCAGGGCACGTACACCTTCAAAAAAATGGCTTTTAGAAGAGTGGTTCAGTGATGGCTTGGAAAATATAGCAAGTTAGATGGCCTGATGCCAGGTATGCATGTCTGGTGAAATTTAGGGTTATAACAAGATCACTAAGGAATGGTCCGCTGACCTCCTTATCCCCACCAACCTTGCAGATATATCTGATCTTGAAAGCCTAGAGGACACTCATAAAGAACATAATACACCTGGAAATAGAAAATAGAAGAAGACTGAGAAGGTCCAAAATTTAAGCAGCACCTCAGGAAAGACTGCTTCAGTGTCACCTAACCGAGGGGGTGATGACGAAGTAGAAGCTGAAAAGAAACTAGGCAAAGTAAAACCACCCATAGACAAGGTTGACCCCTTGAAGAAGAGGAATGTTTCCCCCCTGAAACCTTCTTCCTGGAAGAAATTGAAAGACACCATAACCAAGACGCAGATTGTCCCTACCTTTGATGATTTTGAATTTATCATAGTAGCCCCGAACGACGCTTCACTGCAAATAGCAGAGAAACAAGGAGTGAAGTAGGAGGAAATGTATGATAGAATTGAAATTGAACTCTGAGGGGTACAACAGGCCCTTCAATCTAGCCGCACAGTCTCCATTGCGCTTCTGCAATTGGGAGAACCAGAGTTGGGAGATGAGCCAACCCAACTCCACCGACTAGCTGATACAGCCAAAGCTCACCTTCGATGAGCACAAGAGGAAACAGAACAAGCCACCCAGGATTTGATGCAAGTACAAGGAGTACTTGTAGAACAACACCGAGCTACAAAACAGGAAAATATTTCTCTCTAAGCGAAGTTCGATGAAGAAAAAGCACAGATGCAACAAGGAAAATAACAGTTGCTCGCGGAGCAACTCAAAGTGAAAGAAGTGGTCAGCAGAGAACTTCATTTTGTGATAGTCTTAGAAATAGAGGCAGAGGACTGAGTCATGCGGCAGGTAGAGTAGCTCATAGAATATTTCCAGTAGTTACAACAACGCATATCAGACTTAGAGCTCCGCACAGTGCCCGAGACTCCATAAGCTGTAAGGGATCAAAGAGAAGAAACTTCTTGAAGTGCAATTGAGAGAATAAAATCCCTTGTTATCGAATGTAAGAAACTTATTGATCGCAGTGCCCAGACCTACGAGAAACTCACTAAGAATCCCTAACTGAAGGCACTGGAGTCGCAGCTCCAAGAGGCGAAGTATCAAGACGAAATGATACAGGCGTAGTTGAAGCCCATGTCAGTTGTGGGGAGAATGAAGTGATCCCAAGAGCAACACACCGCCCATCAACAGATCCACACTATCCAGAGCAGAGTTATGGAAGTAACTCAGACGCTCCAACCAGTACAAGATAAGGCTTACCAATTGTTCACATAGGTCGAAGGCCAAGGAGCAAAACTGGAGTAGGTTGTCGTTGCAGCTGAACAATGCCTGGAGGGACCTGTCAATGACATATTCATCCAAGAGTTCACTCAACATGAGGTCATAGCACAACAAAAGGTTGAAGTAGCTCAAGCCAATATCGAGGCTTTCGAAGCAAAACTAAGCATATCAAAGTGACTCGGGATGAGTCACATGTTAGTTTTGTGGGCCTGTTGGCCCTTGACCAAGTTTTTGGAGATCCTTCGTCAAGTTTGACCTATTTTGTGACTTCGATAGGTTGTTGAAGGAGGAGCGCAATACGAAGCAGAGATCACAGTATCAAGGCCCCTTCTTGGGTCCTTTTTGGGATTTGGGATTATGTAATGGGTATGGGGATGTCGGCCCATGGGTTTACCCATGTTTATGCCTATTTTGTAAAGTATAAATAGATGCATAGGCAATGTAAGGAGGGGCATCTATGTGATGCTAGGAATATATGCATATCTGTGTGATATTGGGCTAAGTGCTAAGTATGGATTATATATGCTTTGTCCATACTGTGTGAGACTTGTAGAGCTACGAGCAAGTAATTGTAAGGAGGCTTGGTGGTGTACCCTAACCAGAAGAAGGAGAATCTGGTGGAATGCACACAAATATTGTATATTCTGCGGAGTAGGATTTTGATGCTATGTGCCTGTAAGAAGATTGACCGAAGATAATAAACAAGAAGATTTGGTGGACGTAGCCCTAGGGTGGGGGTGAACCACGTATATGATGTGTTTCTCTGCTTTGTGTGGTGTCTTTATGTGTTTATGTCTTTACTTGCTAAGTTCTTTGATATAGATAGATAGATATGTTTATGCTTTATGCTAATGATGTATATGGATGTTAGATATGACCTATGTGAATGTGCTTAGTGCTCGAATCTGCTAGATCTAATCTACCTCTATATAATAAGTGCTTAGATACATGAGATCTGAATGAATGATGTGATGCTCTGTTTTATATACGGAGTAGATAGTGGTTTAATATTGATGAATTGTCAGTGCTAAGTGCTCTGCTAAGTATTACAATCACAGAGTTGTTTCCTAGCTAACGTTGCAGACATCTGAGTCCTGCAACCACCCCTGCCTCTACCTCGGGTGAGACTTCATCTGCTTCGCAGGTGTTGCCGAAAGGGCCGGTAGTTAGGGTTTTTTTTGTGTGTTGTTGTAGCGTTGAACCCCGGGTCTGTCCCTGTGCCAACAACAATATTCACTTGCCTCTTCAAGGGGGAAACCTCCAACAGAGCAGATATCTATTACAATAATCCAAGACAAAAATATCCAATGCCTCCTACTCTTGTTTATACTAATTCTACCTTCTAAGGAAACTTCTAGAGGAAGATCTTTCCAAAAGCAAAAGCTTCTATTAGGTATTCCTACATTGACTTATTCTCCTTTATTTATTAGGCCTTATTAACTAATGTAGGCCTTTATTACATAGAAAACATATCCTACTAACTAATGACCCATGGAGAGGGGTTAGGATGCGATGTGTCCTTCCACTTGATCAACACTTCTTTGATAGTTCTTCCACACATTTGACGTTCACGGTGATGGAGGATTGCATATGGTTGGATCCAAAGGGAGGCTTCTTCATTTAATTCTGGAAGGATGTTTTGGACCTTGCAATTTTGTCCCACAATTTTCTTCAGACAAGAAACATGGAACAATAGATGCATTTTGGAAGCAACAGGAAGGGCCAATTTGTAGGCCACTGAATCAATACACTTGATGATCTAATAGGGCCCATAAAATTTGGGTGAAAACTTGTGATGTCCTTGGGATTTTAGATATTTTTGCTTGTAAGGTTGCAGCCAGAGAAACACCTGATCACCTTCCTGAAAACCCTCTATGAACGATGTCGGTTCATCTGTTGCTTCATGTGATTTTGGGTCATATGGATGTTATCCTTCAAAGCTGCTAGGGTGGTTTTGCGACCTTGAAACATTGAATCAATAGATTGGACCTTTGATGTTCCTGGAAGATAGGTAGTGATTATAGGTGGGCATTGTTCATACACTACTTCATATGGGGTCATTTTAGTGGTTGTATGATAGGAAGTATTGTACCCCCATTCTTCCAAGTGGATCCATTGCACCCACTGGTGTTGTTTGTCTGAAGAAAAACAATGCAAGTAGGTTTCCAAATATTTGTTGACCAATTTTGTTTGGCCTTCAGACTAGGGGTGATAGGCCATGCTCATGCTCAGTCGGGTGCCCTGCAATTTAAACAACTCTTGCCAAAATGTGTTAGTGAAAATTGGGTCATGATCAGATAAAATAGAGGTGTGTATGCCATGTAACTTGAAAAATTGATCAAGGAAAACTTATTCTACTAGTGCTAGTGTGAAAGGGTGGTTTAATGCACAAAAATGAACATACTTGGAGAGGCGATCAACAACCACCATGATGACGGACTTGTTCCCAGCTTTAGGAAGGCCCACTATAAAATCCATGGATATTTATATCCACATAGAAGTTGGAATGGGTAGGTGTTGTAGGGAACCTAGAGACTTGATATTTTCACCTTTGTTACGTTGGCACACCTCATATTCTATGAAAAAGTGAAGGATACCCTTCTTCATTCCTGCCCAGAAAAAAGAATAATGTGCAAGAGCATATGTCTTTTGGAACATTGAGTGACCCATCGTGATGACTTGGTGGATCCTCCTATGGGTCAACAACCTCATTTGATGGGATTTTCATAGGGAGAGGAAGTTGATGCATAAATATGGAAGAACTTTTGTTCTCTACATTTATTCCCTGGGGAATACTTTTGATCACAATATTAGCAAAGTCCTTACTTGTGATGTTCCACCATTTATGTTGGAGATACCTTTTGGACCTTCAATTTTTGTGTCAAATATGGGTGAGCCCCGAGGCAAGGACAGTTGAGAACTGGAGCCTTCGTGGGTGGGGCCTGAAGGATGGTCTCGACTTCCTTTGCTAATTGACGTTCCCGCAACGAGGCAGTAGGATGATGCATGCTCACATGAGCCCATATGGCTTCCTTTAAACCACTGATAAAAAATTCAAGGTAAAATGCATTAGATAAGCCCTCAGTCCTGATAACCAACTGTTCAAATGTTGTGATGAAATATGTGACCGATCCAGTTTGGCGCAGCTTGGTGAGCCTACCCAAAAAATTTGACTCCCTATCAAAACATGCACAAAATGATTTAGTGAACATGTTCCAAGTGGGTATTCCTAGACAAAATTTCTTATTCCACTGCCACCACTATCATTGTTCTTGATTTAGGTACAAAAGCCCTACATGGAGTTTGGTCTAATCATCCCAAATATTATTGAGGGAGAAGTATTGTTCCATTTGAGAGACCCATCCTGCTAGGTTGGATCCATAAAATATATGCATTTCAAATTTGGGTACCTTATTCCAAGAGTGTGGAGAACCCCAAGGGGAGTGGGACAAATGAGTATGCTCATAATCAAAATGTTGAGGGTCCTCTACATTGGGTTCTACCTGCTTAAATTTTGTGAATTGTTGCATGGATTCACAGATGGATATGTTTACTTATGATTAGAGGGACTCTTTGACTTCGGCTGGTATGGTAGTGGTGATGGATTCCATTTTCATTTCTAAGCTGGATAGCCTAGTTTCCCAGTCTTCTTGGGTCTCAGCTCTAGTGGTTGGCATGGTAGAAACTTAGGTAGTGGATGAGATGTCGGGACATAAATAAGGGCCACAAAAAGTGAGATGTACAAGGGTGAGAAGGAAAAATAGAGGAGTCCAATGGGATAGGCGTCAAATAAGGGTGTCTAAGAAAGGGGTGGGACCATGGGGAAAAAAGGCTTAAAAGTGAAGGGTACCACTACGATCAAAATGAAGAGAGGAATGCAATGGACTATGTTACAAATAAGGGTGTTGACGGGATCCATACTTTTTATTTTATTTTTTATTTTTTTATAACTCATGCAGAGTTATACTCCACCCTGAATACTTCTGCAGTGGCAAAATTCCCAAATTCTCAATAATAAAAAATGTCGGCATGGAGTATTTCTACAACAAAAAATCTGACAAGGGCCAATTTTCAATGCAATAGATTAGTTGTTTCTGTACCAAGGGTTAGGTTTTTTAGGGTGTCTATAATCAAGGATTTTCCCTATGCTATATCTCTTTGATATATGTGCGGGGTCCAACAGTAGTACTCAGCTCAAAATCTCAAGGCACCAACTAAGGAGGCTAGACCACACCCTTAGTCATACTACCCGACTACCCAGGTACTAGAGAGTCTCTTCTCGAGTGTTGTTCCTGAGTCTCTTCCTGAGTATCATTCTAGGAAGATGATCAATTTATTTACGAAGGGCTTCAAGATGCCTAGGATGATCCATATACATGTGTTTTCTGATGCGCTACCACTCAAAGGGTTACCAACATGGGTTACAAGGGTGGCCAATAGATGTGCACTTAAGAACCACTTGTATTTCCTGCATGTATTACTCCCCGACCGCAGCTTTATGCATGTAACGACAAATCTCTGTAGCTTAAAGACACCAGAATACGTCTCTACCCTGAAAAAAATTAACCCTCAAGTATTTCCTAGGAAAGAGCTCTGATAACAGTTTCAATATTCCAGATATAATATAGTATGGAGAACAAAAATATTTAGCAAGCAATGGAAGAGAAACAATGATATCCATAACAATACCGAAATAATACCATAATAACACTAGAAAGAGCACCTCCATTAATGATAGTAGTGTTCACTTGCCTTTTTGAGGGGGAAACCTCAAACATAGCAGATTTATATTACAATAATCCCCAAGAAAAAAATATCCAATGCCTCCTACTCTTATTTATACTAATTCTACCTTCTAAGGAAACTTCTAGAGGAAGATATTTCTAGAAGTGAAAGCTTCTATTAGGTATTCTTGCATTGACTTATTCTCCTTTATTTATTAGGCCTTATTAACTAATGTAGGCCTTATTAACTAATGTAGGCCTTATTAACTAATTAGGTATCCTACTAAATAATGACCCATGGAGAGGGGTTAGGATCAGATCCTAACATAATGGCATATACAACCCTGAGTTATGTGAGTGTCTTTTAGAAATTTTACAAATCCTACATCCTGCCACATACCTGAGTATATCTTTTTTCATCTTTAGCTAGTAATACTTATCTTCAATTAAGGGTAGTGCCTCATCCTTTCCAAAATGTCATGCCAAACCACTACTGTGAAGGTCTCTGATAATATTTTCCCTCATTAACAATTGGAATGCATAACTTTTTCCTTTAAAGAGGTAGTGATGTTGCATAAAAATTCACCTTGATTAAGATCCATGTTCCTAGCAATTGGATTCTTCAACTGTTCCACAATATCGTAAAAATCATTATCAAATCCATAGAGATCCTTTAATGTAGCAAACCAAATTATTTGATTTTCCATGGTTGTCAAAAGAACAGTGCACCGACTCAAAGCATATTCTGTTGGAGATACTTCACACACACCTAGGATTTTTTTTTCCTAAGGTTTTCCCTATGTTTATTAGTCATTATTCAGTATCCTATATTTTAGGGAGAATATTCTCTTCAGTTCACACTTCAGTTTGATCGGTTGAGTGGAGTCTAGACGCCACGTTGGGATTATCACCATGCAACATTGGGATCACCACCATCTAATGTGCATTTTCCTTGGGATCATCATCAAAATAGAGCATTAATCATGATTCCCTGATCTCTTGTTCACTTCACTCTATTTCAGTCAGTTAACTGGAGACTGATAGACTAGTTAACTCAAACTAGGTGGCAGTTCACTCCCGTAACTACTCGAGAGACTAGAATAGGTCGAAATTTACTCTCGTAACTATTGGTGTGAGTCCAGATCACTCTAGAACACCACTATGGCACATTTTCTTCTCCTCCAGTGTGCATTGGTTGATTTATACGTAGTATATCATGTGTAAATTATCATTCATTCATTTTGATTAATGATAATTCTTCCATTCTTTCTCTCCTACTTCTTTGTTCTCATATTTTCTCTACAATTTTGTATGTTAATTACTAGATAGATATATTTTGTGTAGGTTTAAAAAATTTACATGGTATCAGAGCCGACGAACTGCTAGGGAAAATGCACACCAAATTATTTTTGTAGGTACCAAAGATTGAAGATAGCGGAAAAATGGAATTTCCAAAATAATTCATTCTTACACCATACAATTTATTTGCATGGAAGGAGATTATGATAATGCATCTTCGAGACAGAGGATTATACCGGTTAACCATGAACACAAATACAAGACCAACATCAACCATAGAAAAATCCAAGTATCTAAATCGAATGGATGAAGAGTTTAGAACAATTTGCAGTCTCATTTCTCCTGAACTCTTCTTTCAGATATCCTCCTATAAAACCCCCAATGAATCCTAGACCACCATGGAAGAGATTTTTGGAAAATAGGATGAGATGAGGGGACACATGATTGAGGTGTAATTTCTCACATTGGATCCAAAAACCTTCGACAATCTCCAATATTTATTTACCAAGTATAAGGATTTTTTGCCACAACTCAAGGCTTGCAGGTTCATAAATCTAAGGAGGAGAAAAAAATGTTTCTCACCATTCTCTCCAAACTTGGTCCAGAATACTCAGTGTTTGTATCCACATTTCATTCAGTTAGGTTTTCCTCTGGATCTACCTGGATGATTCCCTCTCTTGAGGCCTTTATCGAGTCTCTGACATAAGAGCAGAACAAGCTCATCAATATGGGAAAAATCAAAGGCCCAAAGGCGCATGCACTTACTATGTTAGATGGCAGCAGTCATCAATATCATAAATATGAAGAAGAAGACTAAAGGAAAGAAAATTCAAATTCAAAGAAGGAAGGGTACTCAAAACCCTTCAACGATGCCTCCAGATAAAAAGGTGGAAAGGGAAGAAAAGGGGAGAAATGCATTTACTGCCATAAAGGATTCCATCCATAATCCGTGTGTATGCAGAAAAAGATAGATCAAATGGCCCAAATAATTCAGTAAAACAACCTTGGATATCACATCCCTGAGGGTGCCAAGAACAAGAAGTCAGAAGATCAGAATCCCAAGAAAGACAATTCTAGTCATGCTTTGATTTCCATCAACTCCTCTCCCGATGCTTGGATCATAGATTCATGTGCATCACACCACATGGGTGCCACAAAAAGAATTCTATTCTTCATTCGATGCATGCAAAGGTCCTCCTATTTTGATGGGGGACAAATCTGTTATCAAACTAATCGGTAAGTGCAGACACAAAAAGATCTCCCTAGTTTCACCTCGAAACTAGAACAAAGCAAGACAAAATATAAAACTTTCCCTAAGTTTTAATTATCAAGCATACTAACTAACAAGAGATAAATGTCATGCCTTTTAAATGTCGTTTGTCCTCACTAGTGTCATCCTCTCTCTGTTCCAAGGCTTATGGGATGTTGAACCTGTAAAAATACACAAGCCAATGAAGTGAAAGCAACAATGTATACTCAATAAAACCTATGTATGTGATCAAGGAGTCATACAATAAAATAAGATCAATTTTATGGGAAAGAAATATATTGTTGTATTAAAGATATGAAAAGGAGAATACAACCAATGCCTTGATGTTGTAAGGTACCTTCCAGCAGTTCCTTGCTTCCCACACACTTGTTCTCCACAGATTCTAAGATCAACAATCTATCTTGACAAAGCAAATCTCAAAGCCAACATAAAAGCTCCAAAAACTCCAAACTACAAAACTCAAGAACTTTCCAACCAAGTACTAGCCAACTCAATCCAAATCCCCCCCTCAGAACTCTTCTCGTTTTATAGGATGAAAAGGATAGGGTGAGGAGGTTAAGATGATCCCAAGAGATGAGGGATGCGACTAAGATCGAAACCGATCAGACGCCAACTCAGCCTCGAAGCTTCTCTTCTAGAAGAATCGAGAACATGCTCTTTTTCCTTCGTACGACAATTGTCGCGCCCTTAATCGAGAACATGCTCTTTTTCCTTCGTAAAACAATTGTCGTAGGATACTGTGGTGAAACCTGTGATGATCCTAGATTGTCTCACCCTTAACACTAAGCAAGGTGCGACAATCCATTTTTCTAAGGTTTTTGACAAAGGAAAAGTATAATTTCATCTCTCTGGGAAAATGTATCTTCGTTCTTCTTCAGGGATTCATGCCATTGATCTTTCTGAAGACAAATGATAGGTTTACATCATTAATGGTAGTAACGGTGACAAAAATAATGTATAACAGAGAGCCCCCCAAAGTATGAAGTTAGAACAGAGTGATAGCTAAAATACTTTATCGAGTGTGTGTAGGGAACAAAGAACACGTCGATCAGAAACCTGTCAACAAACGAGGAAATATAGTACAATAATATATCATAACTAAGGTAGGCATTCCCATACTTAGAATACAAATGAATCAAATCATAAATGTCGACATGCAAAGTTCCATGTCAAGTAAGATAGGTCATGGCCACCAAACATACACTGTGGATCCATGCCAATATGACTCAAATCTGAACATCGCCACCAAAAATACATTGTGGATCTATGTGTTAAAGACTCAAATTTGAACATAGCCATGAGACATACATTGTGGATATATGCAGTAGTACAATATGAATATACTCCAACGCAACCTGAATCTATTAGAAAAGATTTAGGGTCTTCATCTCCACCACTCTATAGTACGAATCTAGCCATGTGAATACATGTGCTGAAGTCGAACATGGAAGAAACCACTTGATTACCGGTCATTAATGAATATCATTAACACATACAAGGGAAATCACCATTAATGTCAATGACTCTCAAGGTACACTAGTACAATCCAACGGGTGTGAATTTATGAGTTATAGTCGAACACTCGACAGAATCTCCCGATCAGGGGTAAATAATGAAAACCCACTGTCGAAAGCGAGGAAACCTTCCATTAAGGAATGAAAGTTCCAAGGTACCAATTAGTTTCTAAGTCCAATTCCCTGATAATGAGTTGAAGTCGACAAGAAAAGACTCGTCACAGGAGGGCCTTAATGTATCACCCATCAATGACACGAAACGGGTAAAAAGATTTGAATTAAATCAGAATAACATGTGATTTATGATTGACTCAAGGATGGATGATGCAATAGAAGGGTTAAGGACAACAGAAATGGTCGACACAATAGAAGGATTTTCGGGTTGAACTTCTCTTTGAACATATTGACGACATGACGACTGTCTTGGAAACACTGACTCGACAACAAGGATCATAGACCAATTTGTAATCTTATAAAGGAGTATGACCAGGAGACAAGTGGATTATCCAACGTAGACACAAAGCGAGTGAAAGGATGTTATGTTCAAAAGTGACTCTTCCATTGAATACAGTTTTACATACATTTCTTTCCCAAATTTCCCTCACCATTTCTGGCGAGTACCTCTTTATTTTTACACAAGCTTGAGGAGGATAACATATGCTTGAACTGTAAGCTCATCCTTCAGATGAGTCCTTCAGATTATTTTTAACGAACCCTAGGAAGGAGTGGTTCGGTCCCATATGGGTCTTTCNGTAGTTACAACAACGCATATCAGACTTAGAGCTCCGCACAGTGCCCGAGACTCCATAAGCTGTAAGGGATCAAAGAGAAGAAACTTCTTGAAGTGCAATTGAGAGAATAAAATCCCTTGTTATCGAATGTAAGAAACTTATTGATCGCAGTGCCCAGACCTACGAGAAACTCACTAAGAATCCCTAACTGAAGGCACTGGAGTCGCAGCTCCAAGAGGCGAAGTATCAAGACGAAATGATACAGGCGTAGTTGAAGCCCATGTCAGTTGTGGGGAGAATGAAGTGATCCCAAGAGCAACACACCGCCCATCAACAGATCCACACTATCCAGAGCAGAGTTATGGAAGTAACTCAGACGCTCCAACCAGTACAAGATAAGGCTTACCAATTGTTCACATAGGTCGAAGGCCAAGGAGCAAAACTGGAGTAGGTTGTCGTTGCAGCTGAACAATGCCTGGAGGGACCTGTCAATGACATATTCATCCAAGAGTTCACTCAACATGAGGTCATAGCACAACAAAAGGTTGAAGTAGCTCAAGCCAATATCGAGGCTTTCGAAGCAAAACTAAGCATATCAAAGTGACTCGGGATGAGTCACATGTTAGTTTTGTGGGCCTGTTGGCCCTTGACCAAGTTTTTGGAGATCCTTCGTCAAGTTTGACCTATTTTGTGACTTCGATAGGTTGTTGAAGGAGGAGCGCAATACGAAGCAGAGATCACAGTATCAAGGCCCCTTCTTGGGTCCTTTTTGGGATTTGGGATTATGTAATGGGTATGGGGATGTCGGCCCATGGGTTTACCCATGTTTATGCCTATTTTGTAAAGTATAAATAGATGCATAGGCAATGTAAGGAGGGGCATCTATGTGATGCTAGGAATATATGCATATCTGTGTGATATTGGGCTAAGTGCTAAGTATGGATTATATATGCTTTGTCCATACTGTGTGAGACTTGTAGAGCTACGAGCAAGTAATTGTAAGGAGGCTTGGTGGTGTACCCTAACCAGAAGAAGGAGAATCTGGTGGAATGCACACAAATATTGTATATTCTGCGGAGTAGGATTTTGATGCTATGTGCCTGTAAGAAGATTGACCGAAGATAATAAACAAGAAGATTTGGTGGACGTAGCCCTAGGGTGGGGGTGAACCACGTATATGATGTGTTTCTCTGCTTTGTGTGGTGTCTTTATGTGTTTATGTCTTTACTTGCTAAGTTCTTTGATATAGATAGATAGATATGTTTATGCTTTATGCTAATGATGTATATGGATGTTAGATATGACCTATGTGAATGTGCTTAGTGCTCGAATCTGCTAGATCTAATCTACCTCTATATAATAAGTGCTTAGATACATGAGATCTGAATGAATGATGTGATGCTCTGTTTTATATACGGAGTAGATAGTGGTTTAATATTGATGAATTGTCAGTGCTAAGTGCTCTGCTAAGTATTACAATCACAGAGTTGTTTCCTAGCTAACGTTGCAGACATCTGAGTCCTGCAACCACCCCTGCCTCTACCTCGGGTGAGACTTCATCTGCTTCGCAGGTGTTGCCGAAAGGGCCGGTAGTTAGGGTTTTTTTTGTGTGTTGTTGTAGCGTTGAACCCCGGGTCTGTCCCTGTGCCAACAACAATATTCACTTGCCTCTTCAAGGGGGAAACCTCCAACAGAGCAGATATCTATTACAATAATCCAAGACAAAAATATCCAATGCCTCCTACTCTTGTTTATACTAATTCTACCTTCTAAGGAAACTTCTAGAGGAAGATCTTTCCAAAAGCAAAAGCTTCTATTAGGTATTCCTACATTGACTTATTCTCCTTTATTTATTAGGCCTTATTAACTAATGTAGGCCTTTATTACATAGAAAACATATCCTACTAACTAATGACCCATGGAGAGGGGTTAGGATGCGATGTGTCCTTCCACTTGATCAACACTTCTTTGATAGTTCTTCCACACATTTGACGTTCACGGTGATGGAGGATTGCATATGGTTGGATCCAAAGGGAGGCTTCTTCATTTAATTCTGGAAGGATGTTTTGGACCTT
The DNA here is from genome assembly GCA_000966675.3 of Picea glauca. Classification (NCBI taxonomy): domain Eukaryota; kingdom Viridiplantae; phylum Streptophyta; class Pinopsida; order Pinales; family Pinaceae; genus Picea; species Picea glauca. Next base: position 195,816 of record JZKD02S0216768.1, read on the forward strand.
GCAATTTTGTCCCACAATTTTCTTCAGACAAGAAACATGGAACAATAGATGCATTTTGGAAGCAACAGGAAGGGCCAATTTGTAGGCCACTGAATCAATACACTTGATGATCTAATAGGGCCCATAAAATTTGGGTGAAAACTTGTGATGTCCTTGGGATTTTAGATATTTTTGCTTGTAAGGTTGCAGCCAGAGAAACACCTGATCACCTTCCTGAAAACCCTCTATGAACGATGTCGGTTCATCTGTTGCTTCATGTGATTTTGGGTCATATGGATGTTATCCTTCAAAGCTGCTAGGGTGGTTTTGCGACCTTGAAACATTGAATCAATAGATTGGACCTTTGATGTTCCTGGAAGATAGGTAGTGATTATAGGTGGGCATTGTTCATACACTACTTCATATGGGGTCATTTTAGTGGTTGTATGATAGGAAGTATTGTACCCCCATTCTTCCAAGTGGATCCATTGCACCCACTGGTGTTGTTTGTCTGAAGAAAAACAATGCAAGTAGGTTTCCAAATATTTGTTGACCAATTTTGTTTGGCCTTCAGACTAGGGGTGATAGGCCATGCTCATGCTCAGTCGGGTGCCCTGCAATTTAAACAACTCTTGCCAAAATGTGTTAGTGAAAATTGGGTCATGATCAGATAAAATAGAGGTGTGTATGCCATGTAACTTGAAAAATTGATCAAGGAAAACTTATTCTACTAGTGCTAGTGTGAAAGGGTGGTTTAATGCACAAAAATGAACATACTTGGAGAGGCGATCAACAACCACCATGATGACGGACTTGTTCCCAGCTTTAGGAAGGCCCACTATAAAATCCATGGATATTTATATCCACATAGAAGTTGGAATGGGTAGGTGTTGTAGGGAACCTAGAGACTTGATATTTTCACCTTTGTTACGTTGGCACACCTCATATTCTATGAAAAAGTGAAGGATACCCTTCTTCATTCCTGCCCAGAAAAAAGAATAATGTGCAAGAGCATATGTCTTTTGGAACATTGAGTGACCCATCGTGATGACTTGGTGGATCCTCCTATGGGTCAACAACCTCATTTGATGGGATTTTCATAGGGAGAGGAAGTTGATGCATAAATATGGAAGAACTTTTGTTCTCTACATTTATTCCCTGGGGAATACTTTTGATCACAATATTAGCAAAGTCCTTACTTGTGATGTTCCACCATTTATGTTGGAGATACCTTTTGGACCTTCAATTTTTGTGTCAAATATGGGTGAGCCCCGAGGCAAGGACAGTTGAGAACTGGAGCCTTCGTGGGTGGGGCCTGAAGGATGGTCTCGACTTCCTTTGCTAATTGACGTTCCCGCAACGAGGCAGTAGGATGATGCATGCTCACATGAGCCCATATGGCTTCCTTTAAACCACTGATAAAAAATTCAAGGTAAAATGCATTAGATAAGCCCTCAGTCCTGATAACCAACTGTTCAAATGTTGTGATGAAATATGTGACCGATCCAGTTTGGCGCAGCTTGGTGAGCCTACCCAAAAAATTTGACTCCCTATCAAAACATGCACAAAATGATTTAGTGAACATGTTCCAAGTGGGTATTCCTAGACAAAATTTCTTATTCCACTGCCACCACTATCATTGTTCTTGATTTAGGTACAAAAGCCCTACATGGAGTTTGGTCTAATCATCCCAAATATTATTGAGGGAGAAGTATTGTTCCATTTGAGAGACCCATCCTGCTAGGTTGGATCCATAAAATATATGCATTTCAAATTTGGGTACCTTATTCCAAGAGTGTGGAGAACCCCAAGGGGAGTGGGACAAATGAGTATGCTCATAATCAAAATGTTGAGGGTCCTCTACATTGGGTTCTACCTGCTTAAATTTTGTGAATTGTTGCATGGATTCACAGATGGATATGTTTACTTATGATTAGAGGGACTCTTTGACTTCGGCTGGTATGGTAGTGGTGATGGATTCCATTTTCATTTCTAAGCTGGATAGCCTAGTTTCCCAGTCTTCTTGGGTCTCAGCTCTAGTGGTTGGCATGGTAGAAACTTAGGTAGTGGATGAGATGTCGGGACATAAATAAGGGCCACAAAAAGTGAGATGTACAAGGGTGAGAAGGAAAAATAGAGGAGTCCAATGGGATAGGCGTCAAATAAGGGTGTCTAAGAAAGGGGTGGGACCATGGGGAAAAAAGGCTTAAAAGTGAAGGGTACCACTACGATCAAAATGAAGAGAGGAATGCAATGGACTATGTTACAAATAAGGGTGTTGACGGGATCCATACTTTTTATTTTATTTTTTATTTTTTTATAACTCATGCAGAGTTATACTCCACCCTGAATACTTCTGCAGTGGCAAAATTCCCAAATTCTCAATAATAAAAAATGTCGGCATGGAGTATTTCTACAACAAAAAATCTGACAAGGGCCAATTTTCAATGCAATAGATTAGTTGTTTCTGTACCAAGGGTTAGGTTTTTTAGGGTGTCTATAATCAAGGATTTTCCCTATGCTATATCTCTTTGATATATGTGCGGGGTCCAACAGTAGTACTCAGCTCAAAATCTCAAGGCACCAACTAAGGAGGCTAGACCACACCCTTAGTCATACTACCCGACTACCCAGGTACTAGAGAGTCTCTTCTCGAGTGTTGTTCCTGAGTCTCTTCCTGAGTATCATTCTAGGAAGATGATCAATTTATTTACGAAGGGCTTCAAGATGCCTAGGATGATCCATATACATGTGTTTTCTGATGCGCTACCACTCAAAGGGTTACCAACATGGGTTACAAGGGTGGCCAATAGATGTGCACTTAAGAACCACTTGTATTTCCTGCATGTATTACTCCCCGACCGCAGCTTTATGCATGTAACGACAAATCTCTGTAGCTTAAAGACACCAGAATACGTCTCTACCCTGAAAAAAATTAACCCTCAAGTATTTCCTAGGAAAGAGCTCTGATAACAGTTTCAATATTCCAGATATAATATAGTATGGAGAACAAAAATATTTAGCAAGCAATGGAAGAGAAACAATGATATCCATAACAATACCGAAATAATACCATAATAACACTAGAAAGAGCACCTCCATTAATGATAGTAGTGTTCACTTGCCTTTTTGAGGGGGAAACCTCAAACATAGCAGATTTATATTACAATAATCCCCAAGAAAAAAATATCCAATGCCTCCTACTCTTATTTATACTAATTCTACCTTCTAAGGAAACTTCTAGAGGAAGATATTTCTAGAAGTGAAAGCTTCTATTAGGTATTCTTGCATTGACTTATTCTCCTTTATTTATTAGGCCTTATTAACTAATGTAGGCCTTATTAACTAATGTAGGCCTTATTAACTAATTAGGTATCCTACTAAATAATGACCCATGGAGAGGGGTTAGGATCAGATCCTAACATAATGGCATATACAACCCTGAGTTATGTGAGTGTCTTTTAGAAATTTTACAAATCCTACATCCTGCCACATACCTGAGTATATCTTTTTTCATCTTTAGCTAGTAATACTTATCTTCAATTAAGGGTAGTGCCTCATCCTTTCCAAAATGTCATGCCAAACCACTACTGTGAAGGTCTCTGATAATATTTTCCCTCATTAACAATTGGAATGCATAACTTTTTCCTTTAAAGAGGTAGTGATGTTGCATAAAAATTCACCTTGATTAAGATCCATGTTCCTAGCAATTGGATTCTTCAACTGTTCCACAATATCGTAAAAATCATTATCAAATCCATAGAGATCCTTTAATGTAGCAAACCAAATTATTTGATTTTCCATGGTTGTCAAAAGAACAGTGCACCGACTCAAAGCATATTCTGTTGGAGATACTTCACACACACCTAGGATTTTTTTTTCCTAAGGTTTTCCCTATGTTTATTAGTCATTATTCAGTATCCTATATTTTAGGGAGAATATTCTCTTCAGTTCACACTTCAGTTTGATCGGTTGAGTGGAGTCTAGACGCCACGTTGGGATTATCACCATGCAACATTGGGATCACCACCATCTAATGTGCATTTTCCTTGGGATCATCATCAAAATAGAGCATTAATCATGATTCCCTGATCTCTTGTTCACTTCACTCTATTTCAGTCAGTTAACTGGAGACTGATAGACTAGTTAACTCAAACTAGGTGGCAGTTCACTCCCGTAACTACTCGAGAGACTAGAATAGGTCGAAATTTACTCTCGTAACTATTGGTGTGAGTCCAGATCACTCTAGAACACCACTATGGCACATTTTCTTCTCCTCCAGTGTGCATTGGTTGATTTATACGTAGTATATCATGTGTAAATTATCATTCATTCATTTTGATTAATGATAATTCTTCCATTCTTTCTCTCCTACTTCTTTGTTCTCATATTTTCTCTACAATTTTGTATGTTAATTACTAGATAGATATATTTTGTGTAGGTTTAAAAAATTTACATGGTATCAGAGCCGACGAACTGCTAGGGAAAATGCACACCAAATTATTTTTGTAGGTACCAAAGATTGAAGATAGCGGAAAAATGGAATTTCCAAAATAATTCATTCTTACACCATACAATTTATTTGCATGGAAGGAGATTATGATAATGCATCTTCGAGACAGAGGATTATACCGGTTAACCATGAACACAAATACAAGACCAACATCAACCATAGAAAAATCCAAGTATCTAAATCGAATGGATGAAGAGTTTAGAACAATTTGCAGTCTCATTTCTCCTGAACTCTTCTTTCAGATATCCTCCTATAAAACCCCCAATGAATCCTAGACCACCATGGAAGAGATTTTTGGAAAATAGGATGAGATGAGGGGACACATGATTGAGGTGTAATTTCTCACATTGGATCCAAAAACCTTCGACAATCTCCAATATTTATTTACCAAGTATAAGGATTTTTTGCCACAACTCAAGGCTTGCAGGTTCATAAATCTAAGGAGGAGAAAAAAATGTTTCTCACCATTCTCTCCAAACTTGGTCCAGAATACTCAGTGTTTGTATCCACATTTCATTCAGTTAGGTTTTCCTCTGGATCTACCTGGATGATTCCCTCTCTTGAGGCCTTTATCGAGTCTCTGACATAAGAGCAGAACAAGCTCATCAATATGGGAAAAATCAAAGGCCCAAAGGCGCATGCACTTACTATGTTAGATGGCAGCAGTCATCAATATCATAAATATGAAGAAGAAGACTAAAGGAAAGAAAATTCAAATTCAAAGAAGGAAGGGTACTCAAAACCCTTCAACGATGCCTCCAGATAAAAAGGTGGAAAGGGAAGAAAAGGGGAGAAATGCATTTACTGCCATAAAGGATTCCATCCATAATCCGTGTGTATGCAGAAAAAGATAGATCAAATGGCCCAAATAATTCAGTAAAACAACCTTGGATATCACATCCCTGAGGGTGCCAAGAACAAGAAGTCAGAAGATCAGAATCCCAAGAAAGACAATTCTAGTCATGCTTTGATTTCCATCAACTCCTCTCCCGATGCTTGGATCATAGATTCATGTGCATCACACCACATGGGTGCCACAAAAAGAATTCTATTCTTCATTCGATGCATGCAAAGGTCCTCCTATTTTGATGGGGGACAAATCTGTTATCAAACTAATCGGTAAGTGCAGACACAAAAAGATCTCCCTAGTTTCACCTCGAAACTAGAACAAAGCAAGACAAAATATAAAACTTTCCCTAAGTTTTAATTATCAAGCATACTAACTAACAAGAGATAAATGTCATGCCTTTTAAATGTCGTTTGTCCTCACTAGTGTCATCCTCTCTCTGTTCCAAGGCTTATGGGATGTTGAACCTGTAAAAATACACAAGCCAATGAAGTGAAAGCAACAATGTATACTCAATAAAACCTATGTATGTGATCAAGGAGTCATACAATAAAATAAGATCAATTTTATGGGAAAGAAATATATTGTTGTATTAAAGATATGAAAAGGAGAATACAACCAATGCCTTGATGTTGTAAGGTACCTTCCAGCAGTTCCTTGCTTCCCACACACTTGTTCTCCACAGATTCTAAGATCAACAATCTATCTTGACAAAGCAAAGCTCAAAGCCAACATAAAAGCTCCAAAAACTCCAAACTACAAAACTCAAGAACTTTCCAACCAAGTACTAGCCAACTCAATCCAAATCCCCCCCTCAGAACTCTTCTCCTTTTATAGGATGAAAAGGATAGGGTGAGGAGGTTAAGATGATCCCAAGAGATGAGGGATGCGGCTAAGATCCAAACCGATCAGACGCCAACTCAGCCTCGAAGCTTCTCTTATAGAAGAATCGAGAACATGCTCTTTTTCCTTCGTACGACAATTGTCGCGCCCTTAATCGAGAACATTCTCTTTTTCCTTCGTAAAACAATTGTCGTAGGATACTGTGGTGAAACCTATGACGATCCTAGATTGTCTCACCCTTAACACTAAGAAAGGTGCGACAATCCATTTTTCTAAGGTTTTTGACAAAGGAAAAGTATAATTTCATCTCTCTGGGAAAATGTATCTTCATTCTTCTTCAGGGATTCATGCCATTGATCTTTCTGAAGACAAATGATAGGTTTACATCATTAATGGTAATAACGGTGACAAAAATAATGTATAACAGAGAACCCCCCAAAGTATGAAGTTAGAACAGAGTGATAGCTAAAATACTTTATCGAGTGTGTGTAGGGAACAAAGAACACGTCGATCAGAAACCTGTCAACAAACGAGGAAATATAGTACAATAATATATCATAACTAAGGTAGGCATTCCCATACTTAGAATACAAATGAATCAAATCATAAATGTCGACATGCAAAGTTCCATGTCAAGTAAGATAGGTCATGGCCACCAAACATACACTGTGGATCCATGCCAATATGACTCAAATCTGAACATCGCCACCAAAAATACATTGTGGATCTATGTGTTAAAGACTCAAATTTGAACATAGCCATGAGACATACATTGTGGATATATGCAGTAGTACAATATGAATATACTCCAACGCAACCTGAATCTATTAGAAAAGATTTAGGGTCTTCATCTCCACCACTCTATAGTACGAATCTAGCCATGTGAATACATGTGCTGAAGTCGAACATGGAAGAAACCACTTGATTACCGGTCATTAATGAATATCATTAACACATACAAGGGAAATCACCATTAATGTCAATGACTCTCAAGGTACACTAGTACAATCCAACGGGTGTGAATTTATGAGTTATAGTCGAACACTCGACAGAATCTCCCGATCAGGGGTAAATAATGAAAACCCACTGTCGAAAGCGAGGAAACCTTCCATTAAGGAATGAAAGTTCCAAGGTACCAATTAGTTTCTAAGTCCAATTCCCTGATAATGAGTTGAAGTCGACAAGAAAAGACTCGTCACAGGAGGGCCTTAATGTATCACCCATCAATGACACGAAACGGGTAAAAAGATTTGAATTAAATCAGAATAACATGTGATTTATGATTGACTCAAGGATGGATGATGCAATAGAAGGGTTAAGGACAACAGAAATGGTCGACACAATAGAAGGATTTTCGGGTTGAACTTCTCTTTGAACATATTGACGACATGACGACTGTCTTGGAAACACTGACTCGACAACAAGGATCATAGACCAATTTGTAATCTTATAAAGGAGTATGACCAGGAGACAAGTGGATTATCCAACGTAGACACAAAGCGAGTGAAAGGATGTTATGTTCAAAAGTGACTCTTCCATTGAATACAGTTTTACATACATTTCTTTCCCAAATTTCCCTCACCATTTCTGGCGAGTACCTCTTTATTTTTACACAAGCTTGAGGAGGATAACATATGCTTGAACTGTAAGCTCATCCTTCAGATGAGTCCTTCAGATTATTTTTAACGAACCCTAGGAAGGAGTGGTTCGGTCCCATATGGGTCTTTCKATGTTTGTTTTATGAGTCCAAGGAAAGAAAACTCAGGTGTTTTTCATATTTAGAGAGTTTGAAAAACACTTAAAGGAAACTCCAAAATGTCCTTTTTTCGTAAAGTAGTTTGTTGAGACTRRAAAAGAGATAAACTACAGCTCAACATACGTTTTCTTCAAATACTTTAATGAGAGTGAAAAGAAMAAGATCSCTCGGCAATCTTTTCATGTTTAGAGAGTCTGAAAAAAGCTTAAAGGGAACTCCAGTGGGTTCCTTTTTCGTATATCCTTTATGAGCTTGAAAAAGTGATAAAAGTGTACTTGGTTATATTCTCAAATATTTACAAGCACAAGAAATAACAAAGACTAATTTCAGGATTGTTTTCATTTTTACGTAAGCTTAAAACAAAACAAAATTATGCTTGGGATAGATTTTATTTTTACACAAGCTTAAAACTAGCCAAAACTATGCTTGGACCTAGTTTCATTTTTACACAAGCTTGAACCAGAGGAAACTACGCTTGAGGTAGGTGGTTTCATTTTTACACAAGATTGAACCATATAAAACTATGCTTGGACTTCCCAATGCATAACACAGGGATGGTTGGTACTTAGCCCCCAACTTAAGAAACTAGCAGCTTTAACTTCAACATGAAGTCCAAAGGCTGAAAGCATTTCCCCCCAAGCTTTGTTTCGTCCAACAACACATGTGGATGAAAGGAAGATTCAAATACTATACATAATAAAGTACTGGACTCAATCGAAGATGGGGGGAAATCTATTTAATTTTTTAACGCGCTTGCCACAAAGAAGAAAAACTATGCTCGAGAATCTAGGTTTAATCCCCAGACCTTTGGTTCATTTTTTAACGAGCTCAACATAGAAACAAGGACTATGCTTGTAACCTCTTTTTCATTTTTTAATGAGGTTTCCACAGAGACGCAAAAACTATCCTTGTGACCTATGTTTCATTTTTTAACGGGGTTTCCATAGAGACGCAAATCTATCCTCACGACTGGTTTCATTTTTTAACGAGATTGAAATCAGAAAACCATGATCAAATATGGATTCATTTTTTAATGAGCTTGAAATCAGAAAATCATGCTCAAAACTCCTCCTCTTGATCATGGCTTCCAAGAAGAAAATGCTCTGGAAGGACACCATGTCAAGGGACAAAACTCGGTCATGGCCTCCAAGAGATCTTCACTTGACGGAAGAAACACACTCTGGAAGGAACACATGTCGGGGGTCATGACAGGGGCAAGGAGATCAAGATCTAAAAGACCTATCGAAGAGATAACCATGTCAACTATCGGATCTAAGTCATATGATACCGAGCTTACAGTGAGAGGCTCATCTCCATCAACAGCTGAAGACATGGTAGATAATGCCACATAATTGACCCGTGGAAAAGGTGATACCGACTGCATATATGAAATGTTCAAGGAAGTCATCGAGTTGATGGTCAAGTCAGGACCAAAAAATGAAATTTGATCAATAGTCACCACTTTTCCATCGTGCAGGAAAGATATCACATGAAAAAGATTGGACACAATAGATTTCATGGCATAGACATAATCTCTCCCAAGGAGTAAATCAAAATCCAAGGGGTCTTGGACTACCATGATGCCAATAAAAACAATTTTCCCTCCCAAAGTTATGGAAAATTGAGGAAGGGTCCTTAAAGGTTGACTGGTTCTTCTATTGAAAGCCAACAGATTTTTCATAATTGGCACAAGCTGAGGATAACCCAAATCTTTCCAAGCAATAGAGGAGAAAATACTAACGGACGAACCTTCATCTATCAGCATCTGAGGAACGTCCCGACCACCAACCTGTACTATAATCTTGAAAGGAATGTGAGAGGGAAGACAAGTTCCAATTAGCACACCCCAATAAAAAAGGATGGCCTCATTACTTGGAGGGGGTTCTATGAGAGAAGGAGGAATACCCCCAAGCATGGTAGATTATGTATCAACGAGAAAAACGTGGGCATAATCAAGTTTACTCTCTAGCGGGAGAGTAGGATCGACTGATAACGGGATCAGATCAATCACTTGGGATAGATTCTCCAAGGGGAGAATGGGGTCGAAGGGTGGAAACAGATCAATCGCTTTGGTTTCACTCCCTTACGGGAGAGTGGGATCGACTGAGGATGTGATCGGATCGATCACTTTGTCAACTGGTTCCACTAAGCACGTGACCAAATTGTTTACCTGATCAACCAGACTGACTGATAAAGGGACCAAATCGATCATTCCATCAACTATAGGTGGGTCGAGAGTAAGCCTGTGGTAAGCAACTGGAAGTTGAGGTTGGGAAATAGTCATGTCTTCCAATAATTTTGAGGCTTCGTCCATATGAGGGAAAAGGTGAGCTTGATGACTCCCTCCACATAACCTACATGGGAACTTGACTCTACTTTTCTTCTTCCCAATGGTATCTTGACTAGTTGACGGGAGGTCATTAGCATGTTGTGCAGAGGCTGACGACATGGAATGGCGAGGGTGTGTAGACCATGCTTCTATAACCTTGGATAAACTAGGGCAATCCTTAAGAATATGGATAGCCTTACAAAACATGTAAGGGTACTTTGGATTACGGGTTGTTTGGGTGATCTTGGCATCATCAACACTCCCAACATGATTATCACTAAATGGTTTCTTTGCAACATGTCCAACAATGGTTGGAAGTTTGGACCCTTTCTTATTTTTCTTCTTCTTAATCTTCCTTTTATTCTTCTTCTTATCCATTGGGTTACTAGCTTCAGAGCTTTCACTGGGTGAAGAAGATGAAACAGAAGAAGACCTTACAAGTGAATAAGGCGAAGAATATCTTACTGGTGAAGAAGGTTAAGGATCAACATGAGGTTGATGTTCTTAGGGGGAAGTGCTTACAACTGAAGCACTAGCTATATTTGGGATTATCTGAGTGGAAAACAACCATACCGGTAATCCAATTGTGAGACCTGGAAGGGTCAAAGTATATATGTGAGGAGGACCAATGTTTTCATAAGAAGGAAAAATAAAAGGCTCCCCTGGAGGAGGGGTTGCTTCATTGGTCATTCTAGGAACTGATGCCATAAATACATATCTAACCTAGAGTCTACTAGGGAAAACAAACAACACACACTAAAAATCTAGGAAGAAATCAAACAAACAAAACCTTCTCCCAATGAGCACACTAGTTGGTGATGAAATACAATGTCACGAGAACAATGTAAGAAAGGGTTGAGATAGAGCGGGTGGAAAAGTTATGTTGATGACCTTCTTAACAGACTTACACCCTGGTGCAAGATCCCACACATAATCGTGGGTATACCCTCCAAGGATCCCAAGTGAGTTTGGCCAACATTGATTCCAGGTACCGTGAAGACTTTCCCCTCCACAGTCACCTCGTGTAAATACTCTAAAGAGATAGGCCACTAAGGTTACCAATTATGACCATGATGCTTGGGAAACAGTCGATGGTCCGATCCATGCACAAAGGTAGGGTATCTAAGACCGAAATCAATTTGATAAGGTGCCCATAGGATTTTCTTCTCAAGTGACCCCCGATAATACGCGCAATATCTACACTAAGACCAACAAAGCAGGGTGAGTAACTCTTCTGGACCTAATGCGACCTCGTGATTGAACCTTGTGTTAGAAGGGCTTCCCATGAAAAAATGTACCAAGTGGATTTAACTCTCCCTATCACAAGATACTATGTTTGTTTGCAGCTTTGGAAATTTATCTTTCACACCTATTCCAAATCCCTACACTCTAAGTTAATGTAGGTTTTCTTCCAGAAAATATAAAAATGTCTAATCAATTTTATAAGCACTTTATTTTAAGGCTATTGTTTAATCAAGAGGAAAATGGTGTGGACTAAATGATGTTTTGACCGACTCTAAACAATGCAAATAAATGAGAATGCAAATATTTCACTTTGATGAAAGCTATATTACGAGAAGGAGAAAACGTTTATCATTCCCAGATGCACAATGTCCCAAAATTTAATTAAACTCATCAATATCAAGATATTTAAGAAATGAGCCAAAGAGACTGCACACCAATACACAATTCTTGCCCCCCCCCAAAATGTCAAAAACCATGCAATTTCGCTACTTCAAATGCAAAGATGCCCCCAAACTAATGCAAAGAAATAAATTAATTTTTTTTATTTCAAAGATAGATAAAATCAATAGAAAATGTCTATAAAACAAAGCAACCCAAACAAATTTTCTCTTTTAGCACGAATTATTCAATAAAAGAAAAATAACTTATTTCACCAAACAATTCTAAAGAAAAAACAATGCTTGGAAACTGAAAGACACTCAAAGTAAGAGATCAAATATTTCAAAAGCACACAAGCTAAAACAAATAAAAGAAGGCTAAAAGTAGATTCAAATCTTGTCAAGCAGACTGTAATCAGACCTAACAAATCACCCCAAACACTTATCACAGATTTGGGCAGGGAAAACCATCAAAAAGTAAATATTTTCACAAAATCGTCACGGGCTACCAGTCAACATAGTGCGACGATCCTAGATCGTCGTGGGCCATAGAACAATACAGTGTGATGATGTTGCACTATGTATAAAGGTAGGGTGCATTGATCCTATATAGTCGCACTTTCACTCAAAGCAGGGTGCGGCGATCAAAGGAAAAATGGAAAAAATAAAAAGCAAGAAGGTTTTCCAATGAATTTAAATAGTCAAAGAGTTCATCTGGATCTTTCAGTGACTCAAAAAGCAGAACCTAGCCAATCAAAGAAAGAAAGAAAGACTACTAGGAAAACAAACCATTCCCTAGTATGGTCACCAATTTTGTTATCGGACTAATCAATAAGTGCAGACACAAACAGATCTCCCTAGTTTCACAATGAAACTAGAACAAAACAAGACAAAATATAAAATTTCCCCTAATTTTTAATTATCAAGCATACTAACTAACAAGAGATAAATAAAATGCCTTTTAAATTTCATTTTTCCTCGCTAGTGTAATCCTCTCTCCATTCCAAGGATTATGGGATGTTGAACCTGTAAAAAGACACAAGCCAACGAAGTGAAAGCAACAACGTATACTCAACAAAACCTATGTATGTGATCAAGGAGTCATACAATAAAATAAGATCAATTTTATGGGAAAGAAATATATTGTTTTATTAAAGATATGAAAAGGAGAATACAACCAATGCCTTGATGTTGTAAGGTACCTTCCAATAGTTCCTTGCTCCCCACACACTTCTGCTCCATGGATTTTGANCTCGGCAATCTTTTCATGTTTAGAGAGTCTGAAAAAAGCTTAAAGGGAACTCCAGTGGGTTCCTTTTTCGTATATCCTTTATGAGCTTGAAAAAGTGATAAAAGTGTACTTGGTTATATTCTCAAATATTTACAAGCACAAGAAATAACAAAGACTAATTTCAGGATTGTTTTCATTTTTACGTAAGCTTAAAACAAAACAAAATTATGCTTGGGATAGATTTTATTTTTACACAAGCTTAAAACTAGCCAAAACTATGCTTGGACCTAGTTTCATTTTTACACAAGCTTGAACCAGAGGAAACTACGCTTGAGGTAGGTGGTTTCATTTTTACACAAGATTGAACCATATAAAACTATGCTTGGACTTCCCAATGCATAACACAGGGATGGTTGGTACTTAGCCCCCAACTTAAGAAACTAGCAGCTTTAACTTCAACATGAAGTCCAAAGGCTGAAAGCATTTCCCCCCAAGCTTTGTTTCGTCCAACAACACATGTGGATGAAAGGAAGATTCAAATACTATACATAATAAAGTACTGGACTCAATCGAAGATGGGGGGAAATCTATTTAATTTTTTAACGCGCTTGCCACAAAGAAGAAAAACTATGCTCGAGAATCTAGGTTTAATCCCCAGACCTTTGGTTCATTTTTTAACGAGCTCAACATAGAAACAAGGACTATGCTTGTAACCTCTTTTTCATTTTTTAATGAGGTTTCCACAGAGACGCAAAAACTATCCTTGTGACCTATGTTTCATTTTTTAACGGGGTTTCCATAGAGACGCAAATCTATCCTCACGACTGGTTTCATTTTTTAACGAGATTGAAATCAGAAAACCATGATCAAATATGGATTCATTTTTTAATGAGCTTGAAATCAGAAAATCATGCTCAAAACTCCTCCTCTTGATCATGGCTTCCAAGAAGAAAATGCTCTGGAAGGACACCATGTCAAGGGACAAAACTCGGTCATGGCCTCCAAGAGATCTTCACTTGACGGAAGAAACACACTCTGGAAGGAACACATGTCGGGGGTCATGACAGGGGCAAGGAGATCAAGATCTAAAAGACCTATCGAAGAGATAACCATGTCAACTATCGGATCTAAGTCATATGATACCGAGCTTACAGTGAGAGGCTCATCTCCATCAACAGCTGAAGACATGGTAGATAATGCCACATAATTGACCCGTGGAAAAGGTGATACCGACTGCATATATGAAATGTTCAAGGAAGTCATCGAGTTGATGGTCAAGTCAGGACCAAAAAATGAAATTTGATCAATAGTCACCACTTTTCCATCGTGCAGGAAAGATATCACATGAAAAAGATTGGACACAATAGATTTCATGGCATAGACATAATCTCTCCCAAGGAGTAAATCAAAATCCAAGGGGTCTTGGACTACCATGATGCCAATAAAAACAATTTTCCCTCCCAAAGTTATGGAAAATTGAGGAAGGGTCCTTAAAGGTTGACTGGTTCTTCTATTGAAAGCCAACAGATTTTTCATAATTGGCACAAGCTGAGGATAACCCAAATCTTTCCAAGCAATAGAGGAGAAAATACTAACGGACGAACCTTCATCTATCAGCATCTGAGGAACGTCCCGACCACCAACCTGTACTATAATCTTGAAAGGAATGTGAGAGGGAAGACAAGTTCCAATTAGCACACCCCAATAAAAAAGGATGGCCTCATTACTTGGAGGGGGTTCTATGAGAGAAGGAGGAATACCCCCAAGCATGGTAGATTATGTATCAACGAGAAAAACGTGGGCATAATCAAGTTTACTCTCTAGCGGGAGAGTAGGATCGACTGATAACGGGATCAGATCAATCACTTGGGATAGATTCTCCAAGGGGAGAATGGGGTCGAAGGGTGGAAACAGATCAATCGCTTTGGTTTCACTCCCTTACGGGAGAGTGGGATCGACTGAGGATGTGATCGGATCGATCACTTTGTCAACTGGTTCCACTAAGCACGTGACCAAATTGTTTACCTGATCAACCAGACTGACTGATAAAGGGACCAAATCGATCATTCCATCAACTATAGGTGGGTCGAGAGTAAGCCTGTGGTAAGCAACTGGAAGTTGAGGTTGGGAAATAGTCATGTCTTCCAATAATTTTGAGGCTTCGTCCATATGAGGGAAAAGGTGAGCTTGATGACTCCCTCCACATAACCTACATGGGAACTTGACTCTACTTTTCTTCTTCCCAATGGTATCTTGACTAGTTGACGGGAGGTCATTAGCATGTTGTGCAGAGGCTGACGACATGGAATGGCGAGGGTGTGTAGACCATGCTTCTATAACCTTGGATAAACTAGGGCAATCCTTAAGAATATGGATAGCCTTACAAAACATGTAAGGGTACTTTGGATTACGGGTTGTTTGGGTGATCTTGGCATCATCAACACTCCCAACATGATTATCACTAAATGGTTTCTTTGCAACATGTCCAACAATGGTTGGAAGTTTGGACCCTTTCTTATTTTTCTTCTTCTTAATCTTCCTTTTATTCTTCTTCTTATCCATTGGGTTACTAGCTTCAGAGCTTTCACTGGGTGAAGAAGATGAAACAGAAGAAGACCTTACAAGTGAATAAGGCGAAGAATATCTTACTGGTGAAGAAGGTTAAGGATCAACATGAGGTTGATGTTCTTAGGGGGAAGTGCTTACAACTGAAGCACTAGCTATATTTGGGATTATCTGAGTGGAAAACAACCATACCGGTAATCCAATTGTGAGACCTGGAAGGGTCAAAGTATATATGTGAGGAGGACCAATGTTTTCATAAGAAGGAAAAATAAAAGGCTCCCCTGGAGGAGGGGTTGCTTCATTGGTCATTCTAGGAACTGATGCCATAAATACATATCTAACCTAGAGTCTACTAGGGAAAACAAACAACACACACTAAAAATCTAGGAAGAAATCAAACAAACAAAACCTTCTCCCAATGAGCACACTAGTTGGTGATGAAATACAATGTCACGAGAACAATGTAAGAAAGGGTTGAGATAGAGCGGGTGGAAAAGTTATGTTGATGACCTTCTTAACAGACTTACACCCTGGTGCAAGATCCCACACATAATCGTGGGTATACCCTCCAAGGATCCCAAGTGAGTTTGGCCAACATTGATTCCAGGTACCGTGAAGACTTTCCCCTCCACAGTCACCTCGTGTAAATACTCTAAAGAGATAGGCCACTAAGGTTACCAATTATGACCATGATGCTTGGGAAACAGTCGATGGTCCGATCCATGCACAAAGGTAGGGTATCTAAGACCGAAATCAATTTGATAAGGTGCCCATAGGATTTTCTTCTCAAGTGACCCCCGATAATACGCGCAATATCTACACTAAGACCAACAAAGCAGGGTGAGTAACTCTTCTGGACCTAATGCGACCTCGTGATTGAACCTTGTGTTAGAAGGGCTTCCCATGAAAAAATGTACCAAGTGGATTTAACTCTCCCTATCACAAGATACTATGTTTGTTTGCAGCTTTGGAAATTTATCTTTCACACCTATTCCAAATCCCTACACTCTAAGTTAATGTAGGTTTTCTTCCAGAAAATATAAAAATGTCTAATCAATTTTATAAGCACTTTATTTTAAGGCTATTGTTTAATCAAGAGGAAAATGGTGTGGACTAAATGATGTTTTGACCGACTCTAAACAATGCAAATAAATGAGAATGCAAATATTTCACTTTGATGAAAGCTATATTACGAGAAGGAGAAAACGTTTATCATTCCCAGATGCACAATGTCCCAAAATTTAATTAAACTCATCAATATCAAGATCTTTAAGAAATGAGCCAAAGAGACTGCACACCAATACACGATTCTTGCCCCCCCCCAAAATGTCAAAAACCATACAATTTCGCTACTTCAAATGCAAAGATGCCCCCAAACTAATGCAAAGAAATAAATAATTTTTTTTTATTTCAAAGATAGATAAAATCAATAGAAAATGTCTATAAAACAAAGCAACCCAAACAAATTTTCTCTTTTAGCACGAATTATTCAATAAAAGAAAAATAAGTTATTTCACCAAACAATTCTAAAGAAAAAACAATGCTTAGAAACTGAAAGACACTCAAAGTAAGAGATCAAATATTTCAAAAGCACACAAGCTAAAACAAATAAAAGAAGGCTAAAAGTAGATTCAAATCTTGTCAAGCAGACTGTAATCAGACCTAACAAATCACCCCAAACACTTATCACAGATTTGGGCAGGGAAAACCATCAAAAAGTAAATATTTTCACAAAATCGTCACGGGCTACCAGTCAACATAGTGCGACGATCCTAGATCGTCGTGGGCCATAGAACAATACAGTGTGATGATGTTGCACTATGTATAAAGGTAGGGTGCATTGATCCTATATAGTCGCACTTTCACTCAAAGCAGGGTGCGGCGATCAAAGGAAAAATGGAAAAAATAAAAAGCAAGAAGGTTTTCCAATGAATTTAAATAGTCAAAGAGTTCATCTGGATCTTTCAGTGACTCAAAAAGCAGAACCTAGCCAATCAAAGAAAGAAAGAAAGACTACTAGGAAAACAAACCATTCCCTAGTATGGTCACCAATTTTGTTATCGGACTAATCAATAAGTGCAGACACAAACAGATCTCCCTAGTTTCACAATGAAACTAGAACAAAACAAGACAAAATATAAAATTTCCCCTAATTTTTAATTATCAAGCATACTAACTAACAAGAGATAAATAAAATGCCTTTTAAATTTCATTTTTCCTCGCTAGTGTAATCCTCTCTCCATTCCAAGGATTATGGGATGTTGAACCTGTAAAAAGACACAAGCCAACGAAGTGAAAGCAACAACGTATACTCAACAAAACCTATGTATGTGATCAAGGAGTCATACAATAAAATAAGATCAATTTTATGGGAAAGAAATATATTGTTTTATTAAAGATATGAAAAGGAGAATACAACCAATGCCTTGATGTTGTAAGGTACCTTCCAATAGTTCCTTGCTCCCCACACACTTCTGCTCCATGGATTTTGATATCAACAATCTATCTTGACAAAGCAAAGCTCAAAGCCAACATACAAGCTCCAAAAACTCCAAGCTACAAAACTCAAGAACTTTCCAACCAAGCACTAGCCAACTCAATCCAACTTTCCCCATGAAAACTCTTCTCCCTTTATAGGATGAAAAGGATAGGGTGAGGAGGTTAGGATGATCCCAAGAGATGAGGGATACGAATCAAATCCAAATCGATCAGAGGTCAACTCACCCTCGAAGCTTCTCTTCCAGAAGAATCGAGAAGATGCTCTTTTTCCTTCGTACTAAAATCGTTGCGCCATTAACACTGAGAAAACTGCGATGACATCGCAGGATACTGTGGTGAAACCTACGACAATCTTATATCATCGTACCCTTAACACTAAGAAAGGTGCGATGATCCCTTTTTCTAATTTTTTTGACAAATGAAAAGTATAATTTCATCTCTTTGGGAAAATGTATCGTCATTCTTCTTCAGGGATTCATGCCATTGATCCTTCTGAAGACAAATGATAGGTTTACATCATTAACGGTCATAGGGGTGACGAAAATAATGTGTAACAAAATCCGCATGTATGTAGAAACAAATATATCAAATGGCCCAAATACTTCAACAAAACAACCTTGGAGATCACATTCCTGAGAGTGCCAAGAACAAGAATCCAGAAGATAAAAATCCCAAGAAAGGAAATTCTAGTCATGCTTTGACTTCCATCAACTCCTCTCTCGATGCTTGGATCATAGATTCAGGTGCATCACACCACATGGATGCCACAAAAGAAGTATATTCTTCATTGGATGCTTGCAAATGTCCTCCTATATTGATGGGGGACAACTCTCCAGTCAAGGTCACCGACAAAGGAAGAATTGAACTCATAAACGAAATCTTCGAGAATGTGCTACATGTTTCCAAACTTTCCGTCAATCGTGAATGTGTGATGATAAAGGATTCCATCTAGAATCTGCATGTACGCAGAAACAGATAGATCAAATGGCCCAAATACTTCAACAAAACAACCTTGGAGATCACATCCCTGAGGGTGCCAAGAACAAGAAGCCAGGAGATCAGAATCCCAAGAAAGGAAATTCTAGTCATGTTTTGATTTCCATCAACTCCTCTCTCATTGCTTGGATAGTAGATTTAGGTGCATCACACCACATGGATTCCACAAAAGAAGTTTATTCTTCATTGGATTCATGCAAAGGTCCTCCTATTTTGATGGGGGACAACTCTTTAGTCGACGTCACTGACAAAGGAAGAATTGAACTCACAAATGAAAGCTTCGAGAATGTGCTACACATTCCCAAACTTTTTGTCAATATTCTCTCCATGTATCAGTTGAATAACTTTGACACCGGAAAGAGAGTCATATTCACACTTGATGTAGTGGATATCTATGGCATTCAAACCAATTCCAGGGTTGCTATCAGTGAGGTAAATCATCAATCTAGACTCTACACATTTTTTGAATTTATTGAACCAGATTTTGCATTACTGCTTACCCATTTTTATGAAAGTAGTAGGATATGGAATGAAAGGTATGGGAATTTAAATTTTAGATATACGAAACATATTAGCAAGAAGGGAATGGTTGATGGTCTACCCGACATCCACTTCTCTAAAGGAATTTTTGAGGGGCGTGTTCTTGGAAAACACCCTCAAGAGAAATTTGATAAAGGAAAGACTCGGAAGGATTCCTTTCCTTTAGATATGATCCATAGTGAAATCATGGGCCATTTTATGCATCCATCAATTAGTTAATCAAGGTACATGCTCATTTTTGTTGATAATTTCTCATTCTTCACATGTATTTTCTTTTTTAGGAAAAAATCAAAGGTCTTTCAACACCTCAAAGATTTCAAAGCCCTTGTTGAAACACATTCATGAAAGAAAATCAAAGTCCTCCAAACATATAACAAGGGATATTATGTCAAACATGAGATATATAATTTTTGTCATGAGGAAAGGATTCATTTGTAGCACATGGTTCCCTATACTCCATAGCAAAATGAAGTTGTTAAGGGAAAAAATAGATCCCTAAAAGAGATGGCATCTTGCATGCTACATGAAAAGTCACTTCCACAAAGATTATGGGATGAAGAACTTAATTTTGCAACCTACATCCAAAATAGTTCTCCCAATAGATCTGTCAAGGATAAGACCCCCTATGAGACTTGGAGTGACCTCAAACTGGAAGTGACCCACTTCCATATTTTTGGTTCACATGCATGGGCTAGGATTCCCTCTGAGAAGAGGAAGGCACTTGATCCATAGAGCATAGAGTGTATATTTGTTGGATACCCTAACAGTGTGAAGGGATATAGACTCATTGATATTTCCTCGAACTGGCTCATCATTGAGCGTAGTGTCCAATTTGAGGAAAGTGTCTTGCATGTACCTAAGCAACCGCATGAAGACACTTTTGTTCTTCCACCTGTCAGATATGATGAGCATACACATGCCGACTCTTCTTCAAATGAGAGTTCTGATTCATAGGATACAAATGATATAGATATAGAGTCGGTATAGTCATATGCAAATTCAGTACATCCATATGCATATGCAAATCCAGAGAAGAGGCCCAAGTGGGCCAAGACTACTCTTTAGGATGCAGGGGATCTTGTTTGGGATCTAGATGATACTAGGAGGACTCGATTTGATTTCGAGGAGCCTCCTCTTAGACTCACTGCCATTGAACCTATGCCTCCCAGAGATCTTTTCTTCTTTCAATATTCAGATCCACAATATTATGGTGAGGCTGCTGGAAATCCCTTTTGGGAATCCACCATGGAGGAGGAGTATAACTCCCTCCTTGAGAACCAGACTTTGGATCTGGTTACCCTTCCTTCAGGAAGGAAAATTTTCAGGTGTAGATGGGTCTATAGGACCAAGAGCATAGTGAATGGAAAGGTTAGTAGATATCAAGCCAAGCTAGTTGTCAAAGGCTTTCAGTAGGTGCATTTCATTGACTATGATGAGACCTTTGCTCCAGTATCGAAGATGGATTCCATACATTTGGAACTTTCCATTGTGACAACCAAGGGATGGGAAGTCCATCAGATGGACGTGAAGAATTCATTTCTTCATGATGATCTCTATGAGGAGATCTATATGGAGTAGCCCCAGGGATTTATGTAGGATTCATCTTTGGTCTGTCAACTGAAGAAGTCTCTTTATGGCCTCAAGCAAGCTCCAAGGTCATGGTATGCCAATATGGAGTCCTACCTATTGTCTCAGAACTTTGTACGTTGTAATTCAGACTTGAATGTTTACATGCTTAGGATGACTAATTCACTTCTACTCCTAGTTCTATGTGTTGATGATTTTATGATCATTAGTTGCTCGACTTCAACAATTGTTGCAATCAAGAGGATTTTTCATGACAGTTTCTTGATGATGGACATGGGTCTGCTACATTTCTTCCTTGGACTCAAGATCAGTTAGGATGCATCAAGAATCAAACTATCTTGGGTCAAGTATCCATGAGATATCCTTGAGAGATTTCACATGACAAAATGAAAGGATGCTTCAACTCCTTTCCTATCAGGAGTCAAACTTGAGGATATCTCGTTGACAACACAATGTACATACAACTAGTGGGGAGCTTGTTGTATCTCACACAATACAGACTAGACCTCTCCTATGCAGTTGGAGCAGTCTCCAGGTTCATGCAAGAGCCACATGAGATACATTGGAAGGTTGCAAAGTGTATCCTTCGATACCTATAAGGAACCATCACCTTCAGGATTCACTATGCAACAGACTCTACATTGGACCTCATGAGGTTTTTTTATTAAGGTTGGTTGTCATTGATGTAAACCCTTGAAGAAAGCCCCGTAGAACAAAGGTTGGGTAATAGACCCAAGATTGTTTCATGTAAATATGACTCAATATTGTCTTGTCATGTTTTATAATAAGTATAAATGGATGAAATCCAAAGTGGTCCCCTTATGGTGAAATCCCTCACGGGAAGACGCTTTGAGGATTGAGTTATCCTAAAAGTATGGTTAGAGAACCCATTCTTATTTGTGGAATAATGAGATGAACGCCAGTGAATTTGTCAGTGAAACTATCCCATATGGATATTTCTCATCATTCCATTTCCGGTGGTATGTGGAACATCACATAACTCCTCACGGTTAGAGAGTTATGTCCATGAGAAGTTGGAGAACCCAGGTTTGGGTAATGGACCCAAGTTTGTTTGATGGATAACGGTATGAGTTTTGATATATTTTTAGGCAATACTATTCTATATGGATATTACATGTCATTCCATTTCTGGTGGTATGTGTAACTTCACATAA
>JZKD02S0216768.1:225031-235400 GCA_000966675.3 Picea glauca
TCTAGAATAAGCCAGAATTCAGCAAGGTGTGCCATTTTTTCCATAACTCCTTTTATGAGAGGTTCCAAGTAGTGACACCTGGAGGAATTGAATAAAACACACTGAAGAACATTTTTTATTAGTTTTAGATCTGTATTCATTATAGGTACAAAGTTATGATTATTTCAAGTGAGGGTTGTTGACTAATCCAAAACTAGTCTTGTGAGACTAAATAAACGTTTGATGAAAATGCTAGTCCCTTGTTGTTAAAGTTAAGGAAGGTTTGCAGGTATGTGATCATATAAAACAGGTCTATTACAGAGTTACAACTCATATTTGGATGATGAAATTGATGAGGGATTTTGGTTGAGGTACAAGTTGGGTACATGGTTGAGACAAGTAGTTCATGAGTTGGCCCATACATGAGGTGTATAGTTGATGATTTTGGTACATATTGATGAGTCACAGTTGATGAGTACTTGAAACATGATTGGTACATACTTGGTACATGGTTGGTTGCACTTGTTTATGGTACAGGTTGATTACATATTCTTTGGTACAGGTTGTTTACAAGTTGAGGTACAGGTTGATGCATGGTTTTTGGCATAGGGGTAGACCCAAGGTTCATCTCCAAGAGCACACCAACAAGCCCTAACTACTGGCCCTTTCAGAAACACCTGCGAAGCAGATGCAATCTCACCCGAAGCAATTATGGGGGGGTTGCAGGACAGAGATGTCTACAACCAAGGGGATATCAAGTGGATCCAATAAAAACTCAACACAGCATTCATATATCACTTATCAACTTATATATACTCCACACAACTATGTATTAGATCTAACATAGTAATGCAATAGAAATATATCAAAGGGAAATGAACATAGCATCAATCACACACTACACAAGGTATAGGTGGTTCACCCTCTCTCTAGGGCTACGTCCACATAACTGTTCTTTATAATATATTAAGATGAAGCATATAGTTCTTTTTTGCGCTCTCAGATGGTAGATCTTCTCTCCTCCTCGGTATATCTCCCCTCCCTGCGCACCCAGATGCAGGGTTGATCTTCGCACCCAGCTGAAGATCTTACAATACATAAGGCTCTCGTACTCAACACTTCTTTCTCACTCGATATTACTCACTCGATCAAACAATGATAAAGACAACAACAACAATCATAACACCAACAAAAACCCAACCCAGATCCTTTACACCTCTATTTATACATTACAATCACTCACTGACATCCTTAGGTCAAAACCTAGGTGTCAAAACCTTAGATACCAAAACCCTAGGTGTCTAAAACCCTAGGTCAACTTGACCCACGTTTTCAGGTCTTCTCCAGCCTATCTTTCCTTCCTTATTGCGTGGTACTCCAAAGCATCCAATGTTGGTTTTTTCTGCTTGTTAAGCTGTGCACGATCCTTCTTCCTTGTTGATCTTTCATCCTCAATCTCCTCTTCCATCTGCTTTCTTTCTTTTAATTCGCTCTGTCTTTTCTTCTCTTTTTCTCACTTTGACCCAGTAACAGTCACTGTGTCTTCCGTGCAGTTCACATTTTTCCTTTTCTTCCTTGATATTCGCTTACTTTCATAACCAAGGGCCAATAGGCCCCCAATGCTCACCTATGACTCGTCCTGAGGCACTTCAGATCTGATTTTTCCGTTTTACTTCGAATTCAGGCTGCACAATGCAGCCTTTTCTTTCTGCTCTATGCCTCCTCCTTCCTTGTGCAGACTGTCTTTTCTGTGTCTGGTACCCAGTTTCAACTGCACCTGGTACCTAGACTCTTTTCCTCAAGCTTTTACTGAGAGTCGCGAGGCATCTAGTTGTCATGATATAACTTCACCTGGCTCGCGTTCACCAAAAATTCCTTCCATTCTCCATTCAAAGTCTTCAACTATGCAGGTCCTCCTTCTGTAACATAGGCGACCTCATATGGTCCAAGTCAATGCGTTATGAACTTCCCTGGATGCTTCATGAATTTACTGTCATATACCAATACTAGATCGCCTTGTTTAAATGCCTTCTTCTTAATGTGTCTGTCATGGTAGGCCTTCTCTCTTTGTTTTTGTACCTACTGATGAAATCCTACAACAAATATGTAATCCTCCAGTTCGACCAACTATGCAAGCCTCTCTCGAATAGCGTCAGTGGCATCCATATATGTAAAGGCAACAATTCTTAGGCTTGGTACCAAATATTCCATTGGGACAACGACTTCGAGACCATACACCAACTTAAAAGGGGTCTACATTGTTAGCTTCTTACAAGTGGTTCTATAGGCCCATAGTACTGCTAGTACTCTTAAATCCCAATCATCTCTATTAAAACTACAAATCTGTGTCAGCGTTGTCTCCAAGATCTTTTTGAATGCTTCCACTTTCCCATTTTCTTGTGGATGGTAAGGCATGCTCTTCTGATGGTGGACTACAAATTCCTTAGTCAAGGTTTCAACTATTTTATTGATGAAATGTGTGCCTTGATCACTCATAAGGATCTTTGGACATCCAAACCTGGTTATGATGTCATCAAATACAAAGTGTGCAGCTGTAGTTTCACTATAGTCCTTAACTACTCTTGCTTCGACCCATCTGGTCAAGTACTCTGTCACAGTAATTATGTACCTTGCTCCTATGTGCTTGCCTAGTGGGTTTATAGGTCCCATGAAGTCAATGGCCCATTTCTAAAATTCTTGTAGGGTCAGTTGTGGTGCTAAGGGCATTTCATCTCTTCTGGATGGTTTCCCAACTCTTTGGCATACATCGCAGGCTCTATAATAGTCTTTAGCATCTCTGTGTAAGGTAGGCCACCAAAGGCTAGCTCTAAGAACCTTCTGCACAGTTGCTTTCCTTGCGTAGTGTCCTTCAACAATGCCTTTGTGAGCTTTAGAAAGGATCAATGGTTTCTCTGCCTCCATAACACACCTTCTCAATATCTCATCAGGTCCCATTTTGTATATTTGTCCAGCTATAAGTGAAAAATATGCAGCACGTACTACTAGTTGTTTCTTCTGGGGGAATTGTATACTCACTAGGTTCCATTCATGTTGACAGGAACTAGACTATCTCTGCGAAGTCATCATCAATCTTTCTAATGGCCAATAACTGTGCATCTAGCAGTGCATCCTCCAAATTGGTCGGCTCTTCTCCATGTTCCAACCTTGACAAGTGGTCAGGACCTTTGTTCATTCTTCCCGGTTTAACTACAATCTCAAAGTTATATTTCTGAAATAGCAGAAGCCATATTCATATTCTCCCCCCCAACACTGGCTTGTTGACTAGGTATTTCAGCATGGATTGATCAGTAAACATTTTAAAGTGTCCTCCCAACAAGTAGTGGCGAAATTTCTATAGCGCATACACCATGGCTAACCCTTGTCTTTCAGTGGTGGTATAATTAATCTCAGTTATGGATAGTTTCCTGCTAGAAAAAGCTAATGGATGGTCAATATATCCTGCTCTTGGTTGTGCTAAAACTGCTCCTAAGGAAATAGAAGACACATCGACATGCACATGAAACTCCTTGCTCCAATCCGGGAAAACCATAATAGGCGCATTAACCATTTTCTGTTTCAGTGTGTCGAAGATCTGTTGGCACTCTTCTGTCCAACTAAATTGACAATATTTCTTCAAAAGATTTTCCATGAGTGTTGTAATCTAGGCATATCCTTTAATGAACTTCCTGTAATATCCAATATGTCCCAGCACAGTGCGTGACTGTTTGAATGAAGTAGGAGGGGGTATATCAAGTATAACGGAAATTTTAGATTGATCGACCAACAATCCCTGCTTGCATACAATATGACCTAACAACACTCCAAATGGTGAAAATAAAATGCACTTCTTCAAGTTTAAGGCAATCTGACACTGCTTGCACTTTTCCAACATTAGCCTTAGACTTTCAATGTGATTTTTCAATAAACTAAAAGCAGTCCAATCATCAAAATATGCTTCTAGAAATTTATGTAGAAACTCCTTGAATTCTTCGACCACCACCCTAGAAAAGATGGTTGGGGAATTATTCAATCCAAATGGAATCATTGTATACTGGTAGGATCCCCATTCTGTTACAAATTTGATTTTATGGCGATCTTCCTTGGTAATCTGGATTTGATGGTATCTTGAAAATCCATCTGTAAAAGAATATATCTTTGGGCCTCCCACATTATCTAACACTTCATCAGTGAATGGTGTAGGGAAGGGGTCATGCAAACAAGAATCATTTAGCTTCCTGAGATCTACGTAGATCCTGATATCTCATGTCTTCTTTTCTTGCACCACCATAGGGATAATACACTTTGATTCTTCGACAGGTTCTATAATCCCTGCTTCCATCTTTCTGTCGAGCTCAATCTTCACTTTCTCCTTATATTTAGGGTTCAATCTGTAGGGTCTTTGCTTGACTGGTCTTGCATTTGGTTTCAAAGGGATCCTCATTTCTCCCATAGGCCCTTTAATGCCCTTCATATTAGTGAACTTGGTCAGAAACAAGTCTCGATATTCATGCAGTAACTCTGTTATCTTGTCAATAGTAGCAACATCCCAATAATCTCCAACATTTTCAAGCTTCAGTGTTTTCTATGTTCCAATGTTGACCTTCTTGATCTTGATCAACTATCCAATGAATGGTAGCTCAACTCCTGGTCCTTCCACATCTCTCTGGCCTTCTTTTTCTGTGATGTTCACCTTCCTAGGATCATCGTCTTCATCAGCATTGATGTTGTAACAGCCTTGCAGTTTCTGGAGAGGCCCAGTCCATTCGTCCTCTTCTCATTCTAAAGGGGGGCTAGAGGCCTCCTCAAATAATTTCTATCTTACAATCTATAACGCTTGATCTACTGAAGGATATTGATTGTTAAATAAGAAGGTGGTTACAAAGTTCTGAGTCATACCTTCCCAATCTGCAATGATGAGGTACAACTCCGCTTGAAGGTACCAGTTGATAAGGGTTGTGTCTAGTGTGTTAATGAACTTGTGCACCCACTTCTCTTGAGGAATGGTTCTCCAGGCTTCCTTGCAACTTCACAGCCTTCCACTTGTGTTGAGAACCACGCGGTCATGAGGGTATGACATTTTACCCATTCTGTAATGTTGTTTTTGTGTGTCCCCCACCATCTTGCTAGTGTTTCTTTCAAGGCCTCATCCATTGCCAAAAATCTTTGTTGTGTTGGTACACTCGCTTCAAATTCTGACAAGAAGGTTTCTAAAGGATTCAGACCATCAAAGGTGGGAAAGTTACTTACTGTTGTGTCGATCCAGTGAACTTCTCTAGTTAATCTAGCACATCTCCTTATAGATACTTCATACATTTTGTTCTTCCAGTTCTCCAATGCTTCTTCTGAATCTGATGAACATGCATTGTCACTTCGCTAGCTTAGGTTTCCATCGGCCGTAGGATTAATGTAATCCTGTTGTCTGTTTGTTAGTTTGTATATGTTTTCCAGTTCATATGTGCAGTCTTCTTCTCTGATAGGTTATGTGTATCGATGACCTTCATCTGGATTTAAAGGTGCAATGAACCTAAGGCCATCTCTTTCAAACGTCATACGTCTTTTCTTTAAATCAACCACAGTGGAATTATTGAAATCCCAATCAATTCCTAACAACGCAGGATAAGGACAACTATCATCAATTATCTCAATTACCTCAAATTCTATAAACGTCCTTACTTCGTCGATGTCCATAGGGATATGTTCCAATCTGCCAAAGGGACTTACTGCCTACTGATTAGCCATCCTAATTCTGATAGGAGAATAGATCAACTTCAGTTTTCCCATCAGTGCCCAGGTTTTCTTCGTCAAGACATTGACCTCCGACCCTAAGTCGAGGACCACATAGTCTATATCATACTCTCCTATCTGAGAATTCAAGTGTAGTTCCTTATTTTTCCTTCTTTTTGGATAGTTGATGTACTACTTTATTCAGTAAAGGATCTATCCTTCCTATCTCATACTGTCTGATTAAATTTTGTAGCTCTTGTATAACTCTCATCTTGAATCAACTTAATACAAGTATATAAAAATTCCATGAGCTTGCTTACCTCTTTTCCTTCTTTTGGCAAAGAAGACTGATCGAATGCTAGAAGAATTACATATTCTCTTACTTCTGGCTGTGTCTTTGATGAAGAGCCTTGGTTTGCTTTGAACTCTTTTCTTGCCCCCTCAAATATTTGTCTTTCTTTCTTTGCATCAAAAGTTTGGGTTTTCTCTGTAGCTTTTCGAACTCCTGAGTCTTTTGTAGTCTTTCCTTGGGTCAATCTATCTTCTCCTGTAACAACGCCTCCTCGAGTGATAAAAATGAATCTAGGGTATTTTCCACGAGGTTCAACAAATATCAGTTGCACTTGCGGGTTCTACTGAGGTCCTCATCTTTCCTGAAGCTTAGCTACCAGCACAAGACAATCCTCTATAACATGTTCGAAGGAACTGCAACTACAAGTAGTGTAAGGGTTCTGACAGTCCCTTTGCTAAGTGTAATGGTTGTGCAAAATTGTAACAAATGATATGTCCTCGGCCTCGACCCATACCTCCTCCTCTTCCTTGTCGTATGAATCCACCGCGAGGATTGAAGTTTCCTCTCCCAAGGAAGTTATACTACGTAGTGTTTCCTTCTTGCTGTACTTCGCCTTGAATTTTGTATATGTCTCTTGACCTTTCATGTATAAGGTGATAAGACCTACAATCCTTATCATCGTGCCCTATGGAATTACAGAATGTGCAATACAAATTTGTGGGTGTCTAAACATATTTTTTCATGTAGTAGCACTAACCAAGGCGATGTCTATTTATGCATACCTTGCACTAGGGTAGGGTGACTTGCTTCAAAGGGCTTAGAGCTCCAGAGGCCAAGTATTCATGAAATAGGGGACAGTGTTCCTTGTCATGGATTTCTGATCTGCATCTGACACATCAGATGTCTTCTCTTTTATATTTTCCCTTGTCTTTCATCATATCTTCGACCTGTAGAGACAAACTAGTTAGTTGACTGAAGATTTGACTCATACCTGAGCTAGATTCTCCCATAGGGGATGATTCTAACTTCATGTTGATCTCCAACACCTCAGATTGTGAAGAAATCTTATGTTGCATCAGGGGAACTTTGATGTGTGGTAAGCGACCAATAATGAACCATTCTTTGTTCTACTCATCTGGGATTTGAAAATTCAATCAGCCTGTTAAGGTCTTGAATCTCTGATCGAATTCCCAAATAGGTTCGTCTAAATTCTTCTTGATCTCTTTCAACTCTATAATACATTATGACTCCGACTTGGGTTTCTTGAACTCTGCAATCAACGCATGCTTGATCTCATTTAACGGCTTAGGCTGTGCAAGTCCTTGGACAAGCTTCATGTACTAGCTCAGTGTGCAATCCCTTAGGGTATTACTAAACTGAGTTCTTTTAATAGATTCATCGGTGACATTCTTAATATTTCATATGGATTCACATAGGAACCAGTGTTGATCAAGATCTTCAGATCCATCTCCCCTAAAAATAGGGAGCCTTATCTCATCTACCATAGATCTTCCTAGGGTTCCTGACTAAGTATGTGGTGGACTACTAGTGACAGTGCTCTGAACGCTCTAGTGGCTTGGATTACTCTGATTTATTAATGCTACTAAATCAACAGGAGGGATAATAGTACTTACTTCAACAGTTTGTGGAGTGCTTGAAGTTTCTAGTTTTTATCGGCAAGGTTATTCAGCTTTCCCTTCCTCTGTCCCAACAGGTTCTGAATGCTCTTCATCCATCAGATCTGCCTCTTCTCCACTGTAGAATCCCTTGTCCCCGTAGTTTTTCTTAAACAGGTTCACAAGATGAACTTCTCTGAACGTTCTCCCACTGGGTGTATGTCTAACCTCTATGTCATTGTCACTGTCTAAATTCTTGAACATTAGATTTTGCAGATCTAACCAATCTACTGTATTTTCAATATGTTCTTCTCATGCAATAACATCTTGATCCTCAACTTCAGAAAATGTAAAATTTTTCCTCTGGGTCCCTTGAAGAAATATCTCTCATCTTGGCTATATGACTCTACTTTGTCAACAACAAGCTCAGTGATATACCCTCCAATGGTACTATCAAACCAATGATCTATTGCTCTTGACATGGTGTTATCAACTCTCTTGACCTTCTTGATCAATGCCAACGTCCAAACCACATGAGGTCTAGATGGATTCCTCCAAAGAAAATCTCATGTATATCAGTAAAGATATATCTTCCTAACCAATCCTCCGTACTAAGATTAGGGTTCTTGTTTTGGGCTTCAACGAAGTCCCTTTCTTGATCCTCTATCCACTTTTGAATTTATGTCTTTGATGGAAACCATCTTGACATTCCATCAAGAAGATTCCTGTCCCAGAAACAAAACCATTTGTTGGCACAGGGGCAGACCCAGGGTTTAGCTCCAAGAGCACACCAAAAATCCCTAACTACTAGCCCTTTCAACAACACCTGCGAAGAAGATGCAGTCTCACCCGAAGCAGCTATGGGGGGGTTGCAAGACAGAGATGTCTACAACCAAGGGGATATCAAGTGGATCCAATACAAACTCAACACAAAATTCATATATCACTTATCAGCTTCGCTATACTCCACACAACTATCTATCAGATCTAACACAATAATGCAAGAGCAGTATATCAAAGGGAAAAGAACATAGCATCAATCACACACTACACAAGGTATGTGTGGTTCACCCTCTCTCTAGGGATACATCCACAGAACTGTGCTTTATAATATATTAAGATGAAGCATACAGTTCTTGTCTGCGCTCTCATCTACCAGATCTTCTCTCTTCTCCTCCCTATCTCTCCCCTCCCTGCGCACCCAGCTGCAGGGTTGATCTTCGCACCCAGCCGAACATCTTACAATACAGAAGGCTCTCGTACTCAACACTTCTTTCTCACTCGATATTACTCACTTGATCACGCAATGATAAAGACAACAACAACAATCATAACACCAACAACAACCCAACCCATGTCCTTTAGACCTTTATTTATACATTACAATCACTCACCAACATCCTTAGGTCGAAAGCTAGGTGTCAAAACCCTAGATACGAAAACCCTAGGTCAACTTGACCCACGTTTTTAGGGCTTCACTAGCTTGTCTTTCCTTCCTTCTTATGCGGTGCTCCAAAGCATCCAACGATGGATTTTTTTGCTTGTTGAGTTGTCCATGGTCCTTCTTCCTTGCTGATCTGCCATCCTTGATCTCCTCGTCCATTGACTTTCTTCCTTTTACTTCGCTCCGTATTTTCTTCTCTTTTTCTCACTTCGACCCAGTAACAGTCACTATGTCTTCCGTGCAATTCACATTTTCCCTTTTCTTCCTTGATATTCACTTAATTTCATAACCAAGGGCCAACAATGGTTCAAGTTTATTGGTACATGTTTACAACGGTATATCTCACAGTGATAGTGTGGCAGTGGTTCCATCATTCTACTTCTACTTCAGGGCAGTTGAACGGGGCAAGGATAGGTGGTTATAGCCACCTTTCGGTTGTAGCTGAAGAACATAGGGGGTTGTAGCCTCCTTCTGGTTGTAGCCAGAAAATTGGGGAGTTGGAGCTTCCCTCAGGTTGTAGCATGAGAAATTAGGGGGTTGGAGCCTCCTTCCAGTTGCAGCTGGAAAACAAAGGAAGTTGGTGCTTCCAATGAATGTAATTATTCAAGACATATAAGATAAAGCATTTCGTGGTTTTCTCCCGATTTGGGATTCCACGTAAAACACTAGTGTACTGTGTATGTGTGTGATTGTTCATTTATTATTGCTCATTATTGGATAATAATTCTACATTGATATAACACTTGGATTATTTGGAGAAAAAGGATTATAATTACGCTATTACTAATTCACCCCCCCTCTCAATAATCCAACAAGGTTCACTGATTTTGACTGGGTTGACGATAACATTGATCGCAATTCCACATCTAGTTACTCAGTCAGTCTTGGTTCCGGCCCTATCTGTTGGTCGAGAAAGAAGCAGGATGTTATTGCTCTATATTCAGTCGAGGCAGAGTACAGAGGGGTAGTTAATATAACCATTCAGGCTATGTGGCTATAACATTTTCTCATTGAGTTGGGAATTCAATTTCATCATCCAATCATCATATGGTGTGACAACCAAAGCACTCTGAATTTCTGTAGAGATCCAATTCAAAGGCAACAGACAAAGCACATTGAGATCCACATGCACTAAATCTAGGACTGAGTACATGAGGGAATCATAGACATGTAGTTCATTCCTTCAACAAAACAGACTGCATGCATCTTCACTAAGATCTTCACTGAGTAGAAGTTCCATTCTCTGTGCAGTTGTCTTGGAGTGAAGGACACAGTTTCCTAGCAACTGTCAGTTCTTATTTTTAGATACATTGT
>JZKD02S0216768.1:253627-284546 GCA_000966675.3 Picea glauca
TTATTTCTTACTACTCATTATTGGATAATAATTCTACATTGATATAACATTTGAAGAAAAAGGATTATAATTACGCTATTACTGATTCACCCCCCCCTCTCAGTAATCCAACAAGTCTCACATGTGTTAGTGAAGGTAGGCCACACAAGTGTATAAAAACCCATTTTCAAGGATTTTGTTTTTCTCTTTGAGGTGATGTAAAGTATCCATGAGGTAGTGTTATTATGCTATTTTTTCCAATTGATGATGCTTTTGAACAATTGTCAAAATATCTCTTATGAGCAAGATTAATGTGATAACAACACCCTTCACATACACCACTAGGGAGAACAACCCTAGGTAGTCCAATAAGCATGCCATATTTTACCATCAACTTCATACTTAAAAAATTCAAGGGTCTAAGTATTTCATGCCAAATTTTGTACTAGTCATCCATATTTACGATGAGTGTAATGAATCTTGGATGTTTTTTTGGGAAAATCATAGAACTTATACAGTTTTCCCATGGGGTCAAGAAAATCCTTGGAAATAACCACAAAGTTATTTTTCATATCTTTCAAAACAAATCAATTTGAATTAGTTGGTTCATAAAGAACAAAATGACACTCAAACTAGGTACATGATACACATTAGTGATCACACCATTTTGACATTCAGTATTACCACAACCAATAACAATGAGTGTGAAATCATTTTCTACAAAGATTTATTTTTTTGTACCCAGAGTCAATGAAGAAAAGAGAGAAGCAACTTTAGTCATATGATGGCTACAACCATAGTCAACTATCCACTCACTTTTATAAGTGTGAATATGCAAGGTTTGAGATGTACTAACAAAAAATGTATAATTATTTACCTTACCTTATGAAGTTCGATGTTACAGGTTTGTCCATTGTTTAATTGACGTGTCTCCTTGAAGATTCCTCATTTTCTCCTCTTTATATTTAGTCTTCTACTAGTGATCCTTCTCCGTATGTCCTTATTTTCTACAATAACGACATGGGTTCTTCTTCGTACCCTTCTTAGGCAAAGTATGGTCATCACACTTCTTAATATTTTGATCGATGTAATCCCAATGTTTCCCCTAATTGTTCAACCTCTTTCTCTATAGTTCTATGGAACTTTACCCTTTAGCGAAAGGGCCTATTTATTAATCTCAAGATTTCCTTCATCAAACAATTTTTCATGTGCCATAATTAGAAAAATACAAAAAGAATCAAATTAATAACCCTTACCATCATCCTTTCTAGAAGCTAGACTAGCATGGAATGTCAAACATGATACATCATTATAAGGAGTCCTTATATTCATTAGGATAAATTTTATGAGTTGAATACTCTCCTTTGAAAAAATCACTCCATGTTCACACATTTTCAGTTGAAGCTCCTCTAAATAAGTCAAATAATATTCAATTTTGTCAAAATAGAGAGGATAAGGAGAGATCAATTCTCTCTCATTTTGCATAACCTAACTTTCGTTGATATTATCAAATATATTTTTTCGTGCCTTCTAGAATTCATTCAAACAAAGAATCTTGCTTGTATGAAAGAAAAATCCCTAGAGATGTGGGTTGTTATAATTCCTATGGCCTCATCCTTCTTCTTATTGATGCTAAAATTCTATTGATCATCCCTTCAACGTAGAACCATAGTCTTCATAAACTGCCAAAGTACCTTTCTCTTCAATAACATTTTCATATCTTGTGTCCACACACCATAATTATTGGCATTTAGAACTAAGGGTTCATATTTGGAACTCATTATCTTGATCTATATATTTAATCTCTAATTTAGTGTGCAATTGGAAGCCTTGAGTCAATCTTCCAGAAAAGATTGATTCATATGGAGTGTGTACAACTAACAACCTCCAAAATACTTGTAGACAACAAGCTAGGTCTCAAACTAATAGCTTTGATATTATGTTGGAGAACTAGAGAATAAGATAGATCAAGCATATAAACTTTCCAAAAAGGGGTGGTCTCTAAAGACATCATTTCATAACTTAAGAACACGTGAGAATAGCTCATCATACAAAGGGAACACAATGAACCAAAGAATTTCCCAAAAAAAAATCCATCATAGATCAATCCATAAGGATATCCATATATAACATCAAAATGTAGCGAACTCCATTGAATTAAGGAGGACATAGCCCAATTTGATTAGTGAGGTCATGTAACAAATTTCTTGAATTTTACCTCGAGCTCTACACTAGTGCACTTCCATGGTTGCCCTAATCAACCAGTCGAATACCCTATTGACTATCCAATGGACTTCTTATTCGACTATTGATTACCGAATGACAACCTTCATAATATATAGGGATGTGATTCACCTGGAGTTCCAACAATGATGACCTTGTTCATTTTCGGTGATTGTTACGAATTGGAGGGAGCTTCTAGCGTTATCCCTTGAGGATAATATTGGTTGTACATTTTTCACATTGTACTTGTTAAGAGATTGATCATATATGTAATAGCTAGTTTGATGATAAGCTATTGGTAATCTTAGTAGGTCAACTTGTGTGTAGATATTGTACTTTGTACTTGATATTAGAGAATGGATGTTCCATGCTATATCATTTATATGTGGTTATGTTTTTTACTCTTTTCTTGGATTGCTAGGGTTTGGGGGAAACCTTAGGAAGACAAAGGACCACTAGGGTTTTGATTTACCCTAGTAGAAAAAATGAGAATTTGGCATTGAATAAGGTTGTGGAAGATGAACTTAGAGATATGTTCTATAGCTAGAGTAGTGGAATCAATTATTTATTCCAAGCTTGCAGCGGATGGGAGTAGTGACCAATACTAGTTATAAGGTTGTAGGATTCTTTCTAGAAGAGGGAGTTAACCTAGATATTAATGTTGTTTCAATATTCTCTCTGAAATAGGGCGGTGACCTTATTGAGGTCGTTGCCTTAGTTACCAAAGATCTTGAGGTGCATGAGAGAGATTATCATGTTCATAGTTTGATGATAACCCTTTATGGGTGGTTATTACTTTTACGATTATCTTGGCATTTTAGGATTGTTGAGTTGAGATGTATTCATATTTTGTCTTTCATTTTTTATATATTTGATCCATTTGTATTGGTATTTTTTAGAAATGTGATTATATTTGTAGGATGTTGTGAACAAATTTTTGTGTGGTGCCAAACGATTTTGGCCCGTGATGTTAACTTTAGGAATGTTGGAGTTTTGATAGGTCACTATTGATGACTTTCTTTTTCTAAAGTGATTTCATGTTTTTGAATGAAGCAATCATCTAGGTTTATGTTACTTAAGTTTCCTAGAAGGTCATTGTTCTTTAGAAACCCCTAGTGAAGGGGAATTTTGAGATGAATAAGGAGTAGCTTGGTTTGATGGTGTAAACCAAGTAGCTTTGATTTTGTTCTTATTGCATGTTTACCATTCAAAGGTTGAGTTATAGAGTGCTTGGTTGATTATTTGGATAGAGACACACCTTTGTGATCAATTATTTCTTGGATGATGAGGGTTTGCGGGATAGACACAATGTTTAATAGGGCATGAATTTATAGGGAGTTTATTGGTGTTATAGAAAATATTTTTCTCATAAAGAGAGAGTGCTTTTCTTTGGGGTTAGTCTGAACGTGTTTTCACCTATCTAGGAGAATGTTTGGTCTCTTGGTGCCATGATAATCCTTGGGGAAAATACAGATCACTCAATTTGAGTTTAAGTGCTAGCATAATGTACTTACCTGGGATATTTTTATCATATGTGGCATGATGACTAACCCATTGGGTGCACACCATGGAAAATTTTAGTGGTTAAATTTCAACCATATGCTAATTTTCCATGTTTTTTTTCCAAAATA
Source organism: Picea glauca (assembly GCA_000966675.3). Classification (NCBI taxonomy): domain Eukaryota; kingdom Viridiplantae; phylum Streptophyta; class Pinopsida; order Pinales; family Pinaceae; genus Picea; species Picea glauca. Next base: position 257,461 of record JZKD02S0216768.1, read on the forward strand.
CGATTCACCAATTTCCATTTTTTTCCAAAATGATTTACCCAAATTCTATAGAATAAAAGTATTTTACTCTAAAAAATGCAAAAATTTTCTAGAAACTATATAATTCCTTATAAATTTGAATTTTTTTAACAAAAAATCACTAAACATTTTATGGTTGGAATTTTAAGATTTAGTAAGATTCACCAAGGCTTCTACACTTTAAGATAAGTACGGATCCTTTAAAATTTTCCTAGTGCACACAATGGGGGAGTTGTTGCTGGAATAGGAGAGGTATCCTCCTAGGAGGATGAGTGTTAGGAAATTATCCCTAAGAACATGAGACTATGTGATGTACACTTCAAAGGTTGGATACTTGACTTGAGGACACTTGGGTTGAGGAGAATAATTCATGGAAGTTGGTTTTGAACCCATACACATAGATTGAGGAGAATAATTGGATCAAGTAACTAACTTGGCATACGTGTTGAGGAGAACTAGACACAATAGGATAATATGTGGCACACAACACCTTCCATGAGAACACTTGGAGAATGAACTACCATGTAAGAGGAAGCATTGGGATAACAACTTGTTGGATATCACACCATCTTGGAGGAGGGGTGTTGGGCCCAAATGGCCATCATGATTAGAGGGAGAATCATCTCTGAAGTTGGATAACCCTATTGTAACACTTGTACAGTATTTCTTAGTGGAGTTCTCCATGTGGGGTTTTGTTTTTAACTTAGGTATAGGGTTAATTATGCAGACCTAATCCTTTTTTTATGTTGATATCCCTCACATAATTCTATATGAAGGGAGGAGAGAGCCTTTGTCATTAATCACTATTGATATACTCATTATTCTATGCTTGTAACTTTCTTAGAGAAGTATTGAAGGAAGGAAGATGTAGGTTTTGTAATGTAAACCCTAGAGGAAAAATGAATATGAATGTTAGTTCCAAGGATGAGCTTGGGTATAGACACTTATGTGATGTAAGAGAAGAAGACTTAGGGTTTGTGTAATGTAAACTGGAGAATAGTAACATGGAGAAATAAAGGTGTAGAGGAGTCTTGGAGCTTGGTGTGATGCTTAGCTCAAGTAAGGCTTGGATATTATGTTGATGTAGCTTTAATATTCCATTGCAACAACGTATATAAGTGTTGGTGTGTGTGTGATGCAAGAGAAGAATACCTAGGCTTTATGGGATGCAAATTGTAGGATGGAAAAGAAACATGGAAGAATAACATCAAGTTTTTCCTTAGAGACATTGTACTTATGTAAAGAAAGAAAACACATGGTTTGAATAATGTAAACCTAAAATTAAGACATGAGCACTAGAGGAGTCAACAATACCAATATCTTATGTGATAAAATCTTGGAGAATCTCCTAAAATACTTCTATGATGAAAGTGGGAGATCAAGGGTGGACTTATTGGTGTTGATGTTAAATTGTTGTTGAGCCTTTGGAGCAGATAGGACTAGCTTGGTGTGATTCCTTGTTAGGTTGTGATCTATGGTTAGGGTTTGTTGTTGATGTTGCATGCCCTAGCTAGGGTTTGGATGAAATTGGAGTGTCCTAGTTTTTGATATGTATATAGTACATTTTGTACTTGTGGTTGATGAGCTTATGGTATGTAATTGTATCTTCATTATGTTGTAATATGAAGCGTACCTTCATTTTCCAAATATTGTGAATTAAAAAATTGAAAATCAAACTTATGTTTCTCATGTTAAGGAGTAGTTTCTAGCATTATTTGGTATGTTGATTTATCAGGAACAATGAAGATATTTGTTGAGTGCTTTAACAATATAAGATGAAACTAAAGGGGGGGATTTATAATTTTAATAAATATGTTGTTATGAAGTAATTTCTATATCTTATTTGTGAAGGGGATTGAGCCCTTAGGGCTATTTTTGAGGGCTTGACAACTCCCTAAGTCAATTGACTTAGGGACCCACTTTTAAATTTTGAACCAAGCCTCTCAACTCTTTTTGTTTTCCTTAATCCTATTATTTTAAAGATTAAATGATGATAGATTGATATTGATTGAATTTATTTCTAATTGGATGCAATTTTAATCATTTTCCTTCATAATGCATTTTTTTTAGTTTTCCTCGATTACATCATTTAGTTGATTTGCTCTACAAACTTTTTGCCCTGCATTTATAACATTGTATGTGTCATAGATTTTTCTCTTCCATCACTTGGATTTATTTGAATCCAACCTTTTGAAACATATTTTACAACATTTTCTAGGGTACATAACTAGTCTTCCATCATGGGATGACTCAAAATGGAGTTTGGGAAAAATAGACATATTCACTTGGTGTTGGATTTGAAGGGAATTGTAAGCCAATGAGCTCTTTTTCTAATTTAAAATGTTTTGTGTGCATTCTTAAATATTGTAATAAATTGAGTCAAATATCAACAATGGTAGAAGACCTACAAACAGATACTCAAATCGAGAATCTAGGATCAAACTCTAAACAAATATCAAATCAATGAGTCTATGGAAAACATCATGATCGATTATGGAAATATGCTTCTCTTTTACATGTTGAATTGAAATCAATGTGGAAAAGATAGTATAGGGTCATTCTTGCACATAACTATGAGTTTCTTGCTATGTTGGGATACAAGTTTCTCTAAATAGTATCATAATGGAATTAGATAAAGTTTTTGCACATTATTAAATGTTGGAATAATTTGATCCAAATATCAATAATGGTAGAAGGCCTATAAACAACTACTCAAATCAAGAAGTTGGGATCAAACTCTAAACAAATATCAAATGAATGAGTCAATGGAAAACATCAGGACCGATTAATTAGAAATATTCTTCTCATTTACGCCCTAGACATTTTGTTATATACCACTTCAATTACTTTTTCCTTTCTAAGAAGATATATGAATTGTATATGGAATCAATATTTGCTAAATTGATGTTAAATGGGATTGTCTCCATGCTGACCAATCATCATCCATCCACATGAGCCTGCAAATTGCGAGGCAATAACATGAAAGGTGAAAAACTATAGGTAAGAGTAGCTAGAATAGGATGAGAAGATCAAAGACTGGGAAATGGGAATTTTGAACATCCAAAGGAATAAAGGAAGAGAGATAGAAGTACATATCTAGACATTGATATCACATTAAATAATTTATGTGAACAACAACAAATACAAATTAGAGAATCTTTGCTCAACATTAATTGAGAAAATGACAAATCTTAGAGATAAAGGGAAATCAAAGATTATGTAATATTAAAATTCAAATAAAATCCTAAAAAAAAGAAAAAATTGTAAAAGGAAATAAAAAATTTTAGGAGAGGATATTCCAAAGGTAAAAAAGTGTTGAAAGGAAAAGAGTGACAAACCTCCCAATTTTTATATCATGAGGCCCATTTTTGATATATTATGATCACATTTGTACTCCATGAGACCTCTTTTGGCCATGATTAATACAATTATGTTGGGATTTTTGCAATTGAATGTTAATGGAATGATTTGGATGATTGAGTGTGTGATGTATCCTAGTTTAGTTAAGATTGTGATGATTTCATGCATATCTAAGGATGTGCTAACCTAGGGCTCAAGTAGGTCAAAGTTCAAGGACATCCTTAACCAACATTTGAATGATAGAAAAGGGGGATTGTGTCCCCTCATCAACCTCTAAATCTTGCCAAGCCTCCAATCACCCAAAGAACCAAATCCAACATCATATCCACTTGAATTACTAATTGAGAAAGGTTAATCTGGAAGGGGATTTGATCCCTAGAACATATGCCCATGATTATAGGGATCTTGAGGACATGGACCCTTCAATCAAGGACTGATTTAAGGGTGGATTGATGTAATGTTTTTTCATAAAAAAGATATAGTGATTAGCCTTATCTAGTCTTGGTTATTTTTCAGAATTAGGAACTCTTATAGAGCTAAGGAATTCAAACTCTTGGAGGATGTATTGTTGTTATGGATTGGTATTCTAATGTAAAAAGTTTACTTTCAGAGTTCTTACTTTTGGTAGTCTTTCTAGGTTCCTTGTAGAAGCCTTGGGGAAGGCCCACTCAAGGATGAAAAAAGGAACTCTTTGTGTTATTACATTCATTTTCTTTCAGTTGTATTTAGTCCATATTGATTTCATTTTATGTTATGCATCATTTTCTACAACTAGTCTTCATTTCCTGTAGAAAATTACAACATGTCATTTCAAGTAAGCATCACGATATTATATCAATTGATAAGGAGGTACTATTAAATTTGTTTTTCTTCAAGTTTGTAGCAAGTCACTTCAAGTAGAAATAACTTCATATTCTAGTGCTTTGGTTCATCTTTACAGTAGGAAAATTGTAGTAGATTAAACTTTATTTTCTATAGGTTAATTGAATTAGGTTTAATTATGCTTTGTAATACGTTACTTTCTGAATTATAGTACATTAACTTATATATGTTTACTTGGGTTTGAAGCACTTCATTTCAATGCTCATTTATGTTAATTGAATTAGGTTTAATTATGTTTTGTAATAGGTTTCTTTCTGCACTATAGTACATTAACTTAGCTAAGTTTACTTGGGATTGAAGCCCTTCATTTAAAAACTCATTTATGTCAAATTAAGTAGGAGTAGCCTCTGATTAGTAGGTGCTTTCAAGTTATATTTTGAAGCTCTTTTTATTTAATTGTTTTTCTCCTTTCCTTCGATTATTGTTGAATAAATTTTCTTTGATTATTGTTCAATACTTTTTAGCCTTTTCATTGACTAAGTAGTCCTTGCATTCACAGAGTTAGCATGTCTCCTTATTGAGTAGATAAGTTCCTTTATGCACTTAAAAAATATAGTGCACAATACCTCATCAAAGAATTGCGTCCTCAGTTTAACAATCTAAAGTTACAAGTTGAGGAGTTCAACATCCTTGTTGCAATTCTTTGGCCCATCACTTTTTGTCACCATTGTTGAGAAGGTGCTAAAAACTGCAAACATTTTATAATTTTTGTCAAAAAGAAAAAAACAACAACATTATATTGCATACATTTTGTTATATTTATCGAGAAAAGAAAATTAAAAAGCATCTTATATTGCATGTCTCGACGTAGAGATAGGTTTGGAAATTTTTATCAGAATCCCTATTATGATCCTATGCCTTAAAAATGATAATATGTCAATGAATAAAATCCACTTCGAGGGGGAAACCTCCTTGTACAATATATCCAATTTAGAATATAATATGGGATGTGATAAGATGATCCTAAGACTAGGTCTCCTCAATATATATAAGAGACAAAGTGTAACGACTTCACCAATAAGGTTATGGCATGTCCAATATAGACATTTGAATTTTTAAAGTCTCTCTCAACTTAAAAAACAGGGAATGGTATTAGGACTTCCAACTTTTAAGAAGGAAAATGCAATATGTGAAGCTTGCATTTATGGAAAACAGAATAGAGAGACATTTCCAATAGGTTCATGGCATGCAAATAGATTTTTGCAACTGATCTTTGTGGACCCCTAGAGACTTCTCTAGGTGGCTGTAAATATTTTCTACTCTTCATTGATGATTATAGTATAATTAATTGGGTTTATTTTTTAAATTCAAAGTTAGAAACCTTTAAAAGGTCCAAGGTTTTTCGACGTCTGGTTGAAAATGAAGCTAAGGAAAATATTGGCACATTACAGACCGATAATGGAGGGGAATTCACTTCCAATGAATTCCAAACTTTATGTAGTGAAAAGGGAATCAGAAGGAAATTAAAAATGTATACACTCCTAAAAATGGAGTAACTAAAAGGATGAATCACACTTTGTTAGGCATGGTTAGATCCATGTTAACCTTCAAAAATTTAAGTCCCTCATACTGGGCTGAAAAAGTTCATACTATCGTTTACTTAAGGAGAAGATCTACCACTGTTTATTTGGATGGGATCACACCATATGAAGCATGGTATGGATTCAAGCCTTGAATCTAACATCTTTGAGTTTTTGGTTCAATATGTTATGCATTAGTTCCTTAAGAAAAGTGAACTAATTTAGATTCATGAAGTGTGAATTGTATCTTTCTTGGATATTCTGATGAAAATAAGGGATATCGCCTTTTATCTAATGACATATTCATTGTTAGTCGAGATGTTATATTTGATGAAACAAAAAGGAAGAGTTTTGCAGAAATAGAAAGCCTTCTTGAAATATTGGATAAACAAGTTGATAAAGAAAAACTCAAGATGCACAATCAACCAAGTCAACAACGTTGGTTTGAAATTGATTGGACTTCTTCAGAACATGAAAATTCTTCATCAAGTTTACCTTCTTCTTCATCAAAAATTTCATCTGAATATTCATCCAGTAGTTCATCAGATGATGAAACCCCATCTTCGAATACTTCAGAGGAAAGAAGAGCTTTTGTCTCTATAAATCCTATGTTCAATAATGGTGATAATTCAGATCCCCAAATGAGTCAACAACAACTCCCTAAGTGTGATATTCAAATTTTCAAAGATGTTAGACCTGATGAACAAAAAAAAACATGTACAAGAAGTTCAAACAAGAACGAAGATTTTTTTTTTTGAATATCAAATGATTTTACTAAGACCTCAACTTTAAAAGAGGTAGTAAAACATGAAGAATGACAAAAAGCCATGGTTGATGAGTATAAAGCAATGATAGATAATGAGACTTGGAATTTTTTTTATTCTCCTCCAGATGTTAAACCCATCGGATGCAAGTAGGTTTACTGAATCAAGTATAAGCCAGACAAAACAATAGAAAAGTATAAGGAAAGACTTGTAGCCAAGGGTTTTGCACAACATGAAGGGATTGATTATGAAGAAAATTTTGCGTCAACAACAAAGTGGAACACAATCTGAATGGTACTTGCATTTTCAACTCAAAAAGGATGGAAAGTACATTAGATGGATGCCAAAAGTACCTTCCTCAATGGATATTTGTAGGAAGAAATATATATGACTCAACCTCCCAGTTTTGAGCTCGAAGGACAAGAACAAAAAGTTTGTAAATTAATCAAGGTGTTGTATGGATTGAAAGAAACTCCCTGAGCTTGGTATGCCAAAATGGATTATTTCCTTCACAAAGTTCGCTTTCAGTGAAGTGAATCTGATGATACTTTATATGTGCACCTACAAGGGAAAAATCTGGTAATTTTAGTCATGTATGTTGATGACTTGATCATTACTGGAAACAATGATGATCATATTGTTCAAGTAAAGAAGGAATTACATGATGGATTTAAGATGACATATTTGGGATTACATCACTACTATATTGGAGTTGAAGTATTTCAACATTCAAACAACATTTTCATTAATCAATGCAAGTATGCATCTAAGCTATTGAAAATATTTGGCATGAAATATTGCAAATTTGTTCTCACCCCGATGGAGAAAAAATTTAAACTTTCAAAACTTGAAGGGGGGAAATTGGTAAACAACACTAGTTACAGGAAATTGATTGGTAGCTTGATTTATTTGACAACCACTCGTCTAGAATTATCATATGCAGTCAACATTCTCTCCAGATTTATGCAAGAATCTAGCAAAATCCACTAGAATGCAACAAAATAGGTTCTTAGATGTATTTAAGGTACACAATATTATGGTATTTTATATAAGAAGAATACAAAATTTGTACTTGTTGGATATTCAGATGCAGATTTTGTTGGAATTGTATCAACATCAAGTTACTTAATGAATATGGGATCAACAACAATTTTTTGGAGTTGCAAGAAGCAAACTATTGTAGCAAATTCTTCTGCAGAAGAAGAACATACATCAGCATGGGAAGTAACATGTGAGATAGTTTGGTTACGCATAGTTTTACATGATTTAGGAATTTCTCAAACATAAGCTACTTCATTGCTAATTGATAGTGAGTCATCCATTAAACTTGCTAAAAATACAGTTTTCCATTCCAATACAAAGCATGTCGACACAAAGTATCATTGCACTAGGACACTCATTGCAAAGGGCATCATCAAACCAATATATTGACCTTCAGAAGATAAGATCTTAGAAATTTTCACAAAACCACTTGGTAGGATCAAATTTACTAAGTTTAGAGAAGAACTTGGTATTTGTTCCAATGCACTTTTGGATCAAATGGGGGAATGTTAGATATTATGATCCTAAATTACATAGTATAATATTATTTTATATACTTAGGATTTTCTAGAATGTATTTTGTTAGATTAGATAATGAGTCTAGAAAAGAGTCGCTTCTTAGAAGAAACAAAATAACAAATTGTTAGAATATTTATTTAATGTACATGGACACTTTTCATACTCACATGATTATGTGATAAGATGTTCATACCAAAAAATAGCTTAAAATTAGTTTGATGAGCTTATTAAAGCTCTCATTTTCTCATGCAACAATAATGTTGGAGATTGTAAGCTCTCACATTTATTGTGTAATTTATTTTCCTTCTTTTAATAGAATTTGTGTGTCTAAGGAAACTTGTTCTCTCTTCACAAAGGGTATTGTTAGTCCCTAAAGTTTCACTTGACTACTAAAGGCAAGATAGGGCACCTCAGTTATTGCAATGGTTTATGATTATAAGTATGTTTTGGGTTTTGAAATTGGTTTGGGGTTCCAACAGTGGATGAAGAAGGACAAAATCAATCTCTAATAACCAAATTAAGTTCATTTCACATTTACTTAGTCAATGGCAGTCAATCTGATAAGCCAGATAAAATCATAGAGGAAAGAAATATGCAAGTTCCCAATTTGTTCACTCACGTAGGAAGATTCTTGATCATAAATACCATTCAGAAATATATAATAATGTACTAAAAAACAAGTCTTGTAATGAGCAAGCAATCAGTAAAATCTTCATTGTCTTACCAACATAATAAGATATATTCAATGCTTTGCAGAAATAACACATTTTTGAAATAAGAAAAGGAAGAATAAGAGAGAAGAGGAGAGAGTCTGCTCATCAGATAGCCTTTAGCATTGACTGTAAAATGAAACGAGTCCTAGAATTTACAATAAAAAACAAAGTGTTTGTTATGCACGCCACTGAAAACCAACCCCCCCTAGTTACATTCCAATGATTAAACTAAATATCCCAAAAAATCTTCGATTATTACCTATTTTTTAGGAATCAAAAGTATAACAATAACTAAAATATAATAGTTGTTGCAAAGAATATGGAATGTTGGAGCAATGTCCTCTGCCTATAAATATGATTTTATTTGACTGATGATACTTTGTTTTCCAGGTTCTCTGCCACCTCAATAATTCAATATTCTTGTCCTCAAAATATCGAACATATATTCCACTGCTACCATAAATTTGGAGGTGATTGTTGACTACCAAAACATGCTTAATTGTTTCCTCAACATAATTAGTCGATGACTAACTAAAACTATTGAAATGATATTACCCTGTTTTGAGATACCCTTTTCTCCTGGAAGTGCTCATTAACTTCTCCTCTAACTTTACCAGTAATTCCAAAACGTTGTTAGGCATTCTTTCCATTATCCAAATATACTTGTAGATTCTTTGTAAAGAACAATTGTTGAGGCAATAATTTCGAGGAATGAAATGAGAGCTATAAACCCATGAAAGAGTTCCTTTCATAATGGACCAGGCCATGCTTGAGTCTATTTTCCTCTAGCACCAATGATCTCCTTCTCCACATAATTGTTCTCAAATGCATCAACAAGAACCTCATATATTCTCACAAATGCATATTTTCCTTTATTCAATTTTAGAAAGATATCGACAATAGATTTCACAATACCCCACATATTGTAAGTGTTCAAATTAATATGCATAGGAAATTCCTTAGGATTGTATCCTTGAATACTAAAAATCATATGGTTGAAGTGACTATGAGGTTGAATTCGAAAGACAATAACCTAGCCTCATAACATCTGCACTTACACGAATAGCTTGAGTTGTCCATTTTGCAAATTTGTTGGCATTTTTATTGACATTTATGCACTTAGATCATCGACAGAAGTAGTTGAGAACGTAGACACAAGATCAGAACCATTGGTTACATAAGTAATGAAGGACTCACAAAACACTTCCAAATCCCAAGCATATGGAAAAAACACAATAGAATGAGTAGATAAAAACTCTTTTCATTCCTTAGTAAAATATCGATCTTCCTTTGGTGTTAACATTTAACCCTTTGATGACTTTTCTGGAAGCAATGGTGGTTTCCAAAAAACCATCTTCTGAACGTATGCAGTGGAAATTTTGATGCTTACCAAGTGATCCTACTGATGTCTTACTTGAAAACAAGAAGAAAAAGAAAGACCTTGAACCTCACGCATTTGCATCCAACAAACTTTTGTGTGGTCACCTACGCATTTTATTCCAGTGTTTTGAAACCATATGTATAGTGAATTTAACACCTAGTAGATCCTCATAGCATTCTCTGGTTGACAATTTGGACTAGGTGCTCAAGTTTGATTCCGAAGATCCTTCTTTGTTAGTGCAGTGGGTTATTCCATATGTATAGAAAAAAATGTATTTCATGAATTTATATATACAAGTGTTTCAAGACACTCCCAACACATTGTGCACTTTATGCTCCATTGTGGGCTCTCCCTTGGCATTTGGCATGTGCACACTGCCTGGTGTCTAGTGTTGTGAGTGCTACTTTGTGACTATGTTGTCGATGACCAAGTCACCAATTTTTTTTGCAAAACCAAATAATATTCCCCAAAATCTCTCGGTCCCGAGATGCTTAAGGAAATATGCAATTAAATTAGAGAATGGATTTATGAATAAGATATTAGTCCCATTAATAATGAAACTTAATAAGAAAAACCCAATAATCTTTTCAAGACATTCTGGTAGATCCATCTCTTAAAAATTTGCTTTGTAATGCTACAGGAATAACAATATTTCGGTAGTGCTTTGTAACTTTTAACATATAAAATGTGCTACAGGAATTTGAAGCCTTAAAAAATCAAGATAATTGTGTTAACCAAATAGAGGAAACGAATGAGCATCGATTTGAAAAGAGCTCAAACCATGATGCAAAAAATAGTGCTAACATTGGCTCCATGAGGGATGGAGTCCTCCCTGCAAGGATCCAAGAACACGCGGACCATTGTGCCTTCTTCCAATGCATCTCTGCTCCAACCTGTTCCTACAACTACTCAACTGAATACAAAAACTCTTCCACAAGCTGAAAAACAAAATTGAAATTGGAAAGACTTGAAGCTAGTGTCTCCATTGAGCCGTCGAGTCATTATTACTGATCTATAACACACCATCAAACTGAAAATAAAATCTACATGCTCGAAATGAGAGCTTATTCATCATTCTACCTACTTATAACCAGCCAAAGACAAGTTGATTACATGTATGCAAACTTCCAATGTAGCCAAACAATCATTTTGTTTATAAAATAATCATCTCCTTTGCAGCTGAAAGAAAAAATGCAAGACTTCCAAAAAAAAATCAACAGAAAATGAACTAGCAGCGCATACTTACTACTATATTCCACTCTCATCCCATATGCAGCCATGTTTTGAACTTGTGAAAACACTGACTCAATGTAAATAGCTAATGGGTCATGAAAATCATGACATAACTCTAATTGGTGCCATGAACAAAACCGTTGTTCTGAAATTTGTGCTCCATAATCCCTTTGAATATCATTTGTTTTATCATAATAAAAAACAACAGGATCATCTTGAATCTCCTCATAAGTTTCTTGGACAACAACATTCAAAACAATAATATCATCATGCAAAACAAGAGGCTCATCTTCATCTTTCTGGTTGCCTTGAGATACATAGTTGTCATACAAGGATATGGTTCCTCCTAGACAATGGACTCAATTTCTTCATGCAACGATCAATCAAACTTTGTTACATCAATGACATCTAGATCTGGGACTTCAATATCATCATCATAGTCATTGTATGTAGGCTGATTTGAAAAAAAATCTGAAATTTTAAATTCAGAGACATTTGTTTCATGATCATCTGGAGAGAAATAATGTAAATACGTTGTATGATCATCATTATAATTTTGACTATTAGACACATCTGAAAAAGTATCAAATTTATCTACAACTACTTTTTGTTCTTTCTCATCAATAGTATGGTCTTCAACAAAAGATTTTTTAGTTAAAAAATGATCTTCACAAAGATCCTCAACAACAATTTCTTCATATAGATGAACATTCAGATAAGAGTTATCAGAAACATGTTGACAACTGTCAAATTCATCATGAGCTTCATAAACCTGACATATATCTGCATGAATTTCATTACTACAATCCTCCTATTGTAAAACAGAATAAGAAGAAGATAGAACTTATAATAATTCTTCTTTCTCTTCCTCAACATAATCATCCCCTTCATCTATACTGCTAGAAGGATCAACTATTGAATATTGATTATATAATCCATATTCCTCACAACAATGCTAAAAAAGACTCTCAACCAGACAAAATTTCTTACAATGTGAATAAAAAGCATCATGAAAATCATTTAAAGATGAAATACTAGAAGAAGGAAGAGTTTTGTACCATTGTATTGCATAACCATCCAATGAATACATAAACATTTTCATCAATACATCATCATGATGTATATTCAACTGATCCATGCATTGATGAAATTTGATCACATGAAGTGTTGGATTGTCCTCATCCTTTTCTCTGAACCGTGGAAGGAAATCTCCCCATATATCTATAGTGGAAACATCATTAGGAAAACCAACAATAACAAAAAAATTAAATGGTGCAAAACTCCATGCCAAAATAGCTTCCATAGCCTTCGACATCCTGGATCAGTGGAGTCGCCAATGGATTCTTCCTTCATGGAGTCGCCAGGTTAATGATGCAATCAGAAAAAGTGTCCAACTCATGTTCACCATCAAGAGCTAGAACTGATCGTTGTCATTCTCCCAAGGATAAAGTCTTCGTTCCTCCGTCCCTGGCAACGACGCCATAAGATTTTAGTCCCTAAATTTGCACTTGACTACTAAGGGAAAGCTAGGGCACCTCATTTATTGAAATGGTTTATGATTATAAGTATGTTTTGGGTTTTGAAATTGGTTTGGGGTTCCAGGAGTGGATGAAGAAGGACAACATCAATCTCTAATCACCAAAATAAGTTCCTGTCACATTTACTTAGTCAATGGTAGTCAATCTGATAATCCAGATAAGATCATAGAGGGAAGAAATATGAAAGCTCCCAATCTGTTCACTCACATAGGAATATTCTTGATCCTAAATATCATTCAGAAACAATGAATAATATACTAAAAAACAAGTCCTATAATGAGAAAGCAATCTGTAAAATCTTCATTGTCTTACCAACATAACAAGATATATTCAATGCTTTGCAGAAATAACATGTTTTTGAAATAAGAAAAGGAAGAATAAGAGAGCAGAGGAGAGAGTATGCTCATCAGATAGACTTTAGCATTGAGTGTAAAATGAAATGAGTCCTAGAATTCACAATCAGAAACAAAGTCTTTGTTATGCACACCACTGAAAACCAACCCCCCCTAGTTACATTCCAATTATTAAACTAAACAGCCCAAACAATCTTCAAATTGTTACCTATTTTTTAGGAATCAAAAGTCTAACAATAACTAAAATAGAATAGTTGTTGTAAAGAATATGGAATGTTGGAGCAACATCCTCTACTTATAAATCTGATTTTATTTGATTGATGATCCTTTGTTTGCAAGGTGCCCTGCCACCTCAATAATTCAAGATTATTGTCCTCAAAATATGGACCATATATTCCACCGTTGCCATAAATTTGGAGGTGATTGTTGACTACCAAAAGATTCTTAACTGTTTCCTAAACATAATTAGTCAATGACTAACCAAAAATATGGAAATGATCTTACCCTGTTTTGAGATACCATTTTCTCCTGGAAGTGCTCATTAATTGTTCCTCTAACTTTACTAGTAATTCCAAAATGTTGTTAAGCATTCTTTCCATTATCCAAAGATACTTGCAGATTCTTTGTAAAGAACAATTGTTGAGGCGATAATTTCCAAGAATGAAACGAGAGCTATAAACCCATGAAAGAGTTCCTTTCATAATGGACCAGGCCATGCTCGAGTCTATTTTTCTCCAACACCGGTGATCTCCTTCTCCACATAATAATTCTTGAATGCATCAACAAGAACCTCATATATTCTCACAAATGCATATTTTTCTTTATTCAATTTTAGACAGAGATCGATAATCGATTTCACAATACCCCACATACTGTAAGTGTTCAAATTAATCTGCATAGAAAATTACTTGGGCTTGTATCCCTGAATACTCGAAATAATATGGTTGAAGTGATTACGAGGGTGAATTCGAAATAAAATAACCCAACCTCATAACATCTACACTTACAAGAATATATTGACCTGTCCATTTTGCGATTTTGTTGACATTTTTCTTGACATTTATGCACTCAGATAATCGACAGAAGTAGCTGAGAATGTAGAAACAAGCTCAAAACCATTGATGACAAAAGTAATGAAGGACTCACCAGACTCTACCAAATCCCAAGTAGCTGGAAAAAACGAAATAGAATGAGTAGATAAAAACTCTTTGCATTCCTTAGTAAAATCTCGATCTTCCTTTGGTGTTAACATTTAACCCTTTGATGACTTTGCTAGAAGCAATGGTGGTTTCCAAAAAACCATCTTCTGTTCGTATGCAGTGGACATTTTGATGCTTACCGAGTGATCCTACTAATGTCTTACTTGACAACAAGAAGAAAAAGGAAGACCTTGAACCTCGGGCATTTGCATCTAAATAACTTTTGTCTAGTCACATGTGCATTTTCTTTTGGTGTTTTGAAACCATATGCAAAGTGAATTTAACACTTGGGAGCTCCTCGTAGCATTCTCTGCTTGACAATTTGGACTAGGCACTCGAGTTTGATTCTGAAGATCTTATTTTGTTGGTGCAGTGGGCTATCCCATATGTATAGAAACAAATGTATTTCATGAATTTTTATATACAAGTGTTTCAAGACACTCTCGACGCTTTGTGCACTTTATGCTCCATCGTGGGCTCTCCCTTGGAATTTGGTATGTGCGCACTGCCTAGTGTCTAGTGTTGTGAGTGTTGATATGTGACTGTGTTGTCGATACCAAGTCACCAAAACTTTTTTCAAAACCAAATAATATTCCCCAAAATCTCTCGGTCCCGAGATGATTAACGATATATATGCAATTATATTAGAGAATGGATTTATGAATAAGATATTAGGCCCATTAATAATGAAACTTAATAAGAAAAACCCAATAAGCTTTTCAACACATTCCGGTAGATCCATCTCTTAAAACTTTGCTTTGTAGTGCTACAAGAATATCAATATAATGGTAGTGCTTTTTAACTTTTAACATATAAAATGTGCTACATGAATTTGAAGCCTTAAAAAATAAAGATCATTTTGTTAACCAAAGAGAGGAAATGACTGAGCATCGATTTGAAAGGAGCGCAAATCATGATGCAAAAAATAGTGCTAACACGTACAATTATAATGAAAGGGTACAATGAAGGGTTCTAGCCGACATACAAATATAACACTATAATGTAATAATTCAATATATATATCTTATTAAGGGGTTTTATACACAACATGGGTCTTTGTCTAGGTCTTAACACGCCCCTCCTATTCAAACAAGTGTTGTCCTCGACGCTTGACTAACCACAGGTGTTTCTGCATGAAGGACTCATCTTCCCATGTTACCTCTTCCATTTGATGACACACTTTGTAATTGATCAATTTCGTAGCTGCTTAATCCTTGTTTCAAGGATTGTTTCTGGTTCTAGTATGATTTTCCCTTCTTCAGTAATACATGGTAAAATAGTTTGGCCTGGGATCTTGTTGTCAATTACCTTCTTTAAGAAAGAGACATGGAAGACTAGATGTACATGTGAAGGTGGAGGTAACTCTAATTTGTAAGCCATACTTCCAATCCTTTGCAAAACCTTATAGGGGCAATAATGTTTGGGTGCTAATTTATTTTCCTTCTTTTTTTCCTTTAGGGATATCTGTTTATATGGTTGTAGCCTCAAAAATACCCAATCCCCCACTTCAAATTCCCTTTCGTTGTGATGTTGGTTTGCTTTTTGTTTCATCCTATTTTGTGACATAACTAAGTTGTCCTTCAATATTTTGAGAACCTCTTGTTGGTTCCCTATGTGGTCCTCCACTACTTGAAACTTTGTATTCCATTTCATGGGTGTTGTAATGGATGGAAGATGATATCCATGAAATGACATAAATGGGGACGTTTTTGATGAAATATGGAAGAATGTGTTGTACCACCATTCCACCAAGGGAAACCACTTGACCCATTGTGTTTGTTTATTAGATGAAAAGAAATGGAGATATCCTTCCAGAAATTTATTCACAATCTCAGTTTTCCCATCGGATTGAGGATGGTAAGATGAGTTGTGAGTCAATTGAGTATCCAAACAAGAAAATAATTCATTCCAAAATTTTTCAGTGAAAATTGGATCTCTGTCGCTTACAATAATAGTGGGGACTCCATGTAACTTTTGAGCTATTTCTATGAATGTTGTGGCTATTGTACTTGCTTTTAAATGATGAAAAAGAGAGAGAAAATGTGTATACTTTGTCAGTCAATCCACTACTACCATGATGATAGTATTTCCTTTGGATTTGGGTAAACATGTAATAAAATACATTGAAACTTATTCCCAACATTGACTTGGTATATCTAATGGTTGTAGGAGACCTGGCATCTTGATTGTCTCTCCCAAAAAAAATCCTTCTTGATCTTGTGATATGTTTTCAAGAATCTTGAATGTCCTCCTATAGGAAAAGTGGCCAATTCCATAAGGACCTTCTATTTGAGTTGGGAGTTCTTACATAAATATAGGGGATCATGATACCATAGAAAATCAATATTCCATACAAAATTATCTAATGAACTAGGTCCTCTTGTATTTTTTGAATGATATTGCATACCTCTTGATCTTTCATACATTCTATCCTTGATTATTCCACCCAATTATATTGTGAAATAGAAATTGCACATAGTGAACCTTTGGTTTCTTCTTCTCTCCTTGAAAGGGCGTCTTCCACAACATTATGTTTTCCTTTTTTTGTAGATAATTTCAAAGTTATAACATAGCATGTTTATAACCCATTTTTGTTTCTCTTCTAAAGATAATATTTTCTCCAAGTAATTCAAACTATCATGATCTATTTTTACTTTGAAGTGTCTTCCTATTAGGTAAGGGCGTCATTTCTGAACTACATGTAGTATGGCCAACATTTATTTTTCATAAATGGATTTGCGTAAGTTTTTTCCTTTAATTTGTCTTCTTGCAAAGGCAAGGGGCCTTCCTCCTTGCATTAAAATTGCACCAATTCCATGGGCCGAGGCATCATACTCCACAATAAATGTTTTTGTAAAGTTGGTTGTGGCCAGGATGAGAATTGTACACATGGCCTCCTTAAGTTTTTCAAAATACTTGGTTGTTGCTTTTTTAATAATGTTGTTAGAGGTTCTTCTATTTGACCATAGTTCTTGAAAAAATTGCAATAATAACCTATCAATCCTAAGAATCCTCTAATTTTCTTCAAGGTTTTGGGAATTTTCCATTCCCTCATAGATTTAATTTTGTTAGGGTCCACTTTTACACCTTCATGAGATACAATATGACCCATCTATTCCACTTCTTAAACCCTAAATGAACACTTGGAAGGCTTTGCATAAAGTTTTTATTGTTCTAATAGTTGTAATACTTTGTCAACATGTTGTACATGCTCTTCCCAAGATTTGTTGTAGATTAGTATGTCATCAAAAAATACTAACAAAAATTTTCTAAGGAAGGGCTTGAAAACATATTTCATCAAGATTTGAAATGTTGAAGGTGCATTAGTAATTCCAAATGGCATAACCAAAAACTCATAATGACCTTCATGTTTTCTAAAAGTTGTTTTGGGAATGTCTTCATGCCTCATTCGTATTTGATGATATCCCAAACGAAGACCCAAATTAGTAAAGAATTTTGATCCATGCAATTCATCTAATAATTCATCAATGACGAGAATAGGAAACTTATCTTTGATGGTCATTTGTTGAGTTGTCTATAATCTGGACACACACACCATGAACCATCCTTTTTTGAAACCATCACCACTGGTGAAGAGGAATACTTTGGCTAGGTTGAATGACACTTGCCTCTAACATTCCTTGGATCATATGCTCAATATCACTATTATGTGCGTGGATACCAGTAAGTCCCAATGTTAGGTGGTACAATTTGTAGTTGAAAATGAGTAGCATGGTCATGATCTCGAGCATGTGGAAGACCCTTAGGAATTTCATCAAATACCTTGGATTTATTGTTGATAACTATTTGGAGATCTAATGGAGCAAAGGATATAGATGTTTGAACATCAAATGAGAAAAATTGTGCAATTACACCCCAGTGTCCCTTTTTGAGAAAAAATTTCATGCTATTAGAGCTTATCACCTTATAGGGTTTCCCTTGGATACCTCTAAGCTCAATTTCCTTGTTGTCTGAGGAAAATCTCATGAAAATATATTGAAAAATAAGGGTCATTGTTCCCAATGATTGTAACCATTGGACCCCTAATACAACATCATCACCCATTTGGATGGAAATCATGGGACTGTCCAAAAAATACTCCCCCATGTTGAGATTAATACTATGGCATTTCCCAGAACAATTTATGGTACCTCCATCTACAATCATTACTTGAAACTCTGGTGTGGGATATACAAAGCAATTGATATATTTTCCTAATTTGTAATTGATGAAATTATGGCTACTACCAGAATGAATCAATATCGTTACCCTTTTATTTTTGATGTATCCTTGTATCTTGAGGGTTTGTGGAGTACTAATTTCGACCAATGCATGACAATATATCATTGGAGTAGTCTCTTCTAGATATATCTCTTGTGATGGTTCGAATTCTTGATCTTCTTCCTCTTTGCAATCAATGTAGAATACTTTCTTCTCACTGCATTTATGCCCTTTATTGTACTTGTTGTCACAATTGAAACATACTCCCTTTGCTCTTCTTTTATCCATTTTTTGAGGTGTCAACCTTATCGTTTTAGGAGAGGGAACATGGTGCTCTTTATAGTTATCAATGGCCACCCTTCTAGTAGCCATATTTTTGTTTTCCACTTTCCTTTCCATACTAAAAGATTGCTCTAGGGATTTAGGTTCGAGGAGACACACCTCATGTTGAATGTTCTCCTTTAAAGTTCCCATAAAGAGATCTAACAAATTATTTTTAGGAATATTCTTTACCTTGAGACCAAGCTTTTGGAATTGTTGAATGTGCTCTATAATTGGACCTTTTTGCCGAATATTTATCAATTGACTAAATAATGCATTGCTCTTAATATCCCCATAATGTGATATCAATTCATCCGTAAAAAAGGATCAAGAGAAAATATAATTCTTTTTTCTTTCACAAAGCCATTCATACCACACAAATTGGTCATTTTATAAATACAAGGACGCAATAGGTACCTTTTGTAATCTTGGTGTTTGGTGTATATCAAAGAATTGCTCCATTTGAAATATCCATGTTGTAGGATATTTACCATCAAACTTCCTCATATCGATCTTTGGAATGAAGTGGTTCCTTGGTGCTGATATGAAGCCTTGATGATGTCAATATTGGAATAATGAATGATCCTAACTTTGATATTTATCATTTGTTCTCTCCAAATGTGATAAAATACTCCCATATGTGATTGAATCTCAACACCATTGTTCTCCTTATTTTCATGATTTCCTTGGATCTCCATATCCTTGCTAGGGATACTCTATAAGAGAATGTTTTATAGGGTATTCATAGATTTTTGCATTTCTTCCTTATTTTCATTCATGGAGTTTTGCATTTCATTTATCTTATTTTCCATTTGATACCTAGTTTCATCCATCTTATTTTTCCATATGTGCACTATTTGCATTCATCTTCTTTTCCATCTCTTTCCTATTTTCATCCATCTTGTTTTTCATATCATCTTCCATTTCCATTTTTAGGGATTCCTGGGAATGTGATAAATCCACTAGTTTCAACATACCACCATTCATTTCATCCACTTGGTTCTTTAATTGAGTTAGCCTATTTTCAAAGTCTTCATTTTCTTCGGAAGTCATGTTTGTGTTTTTATGAGTATCTGTATTATTTTTTGTAGAACCTTTTCCCATGTGGTAAAGCGATAATTATCCTCTTTTTCCTCTTTATCCCAAGTTTTGAATCACCAAAAATAGATCTTCCAATAAAAAGTTATGCCAATTGTAAGTTACATACCTTTCAAACCCTTAATTAGGAGTATGATTGGATGGTTGACCTTTGTCTTTATATATCATTGAACTTTGAATCCTTCTAAGTATGAAATTTTGGTTTGTGTTACTCTCATATGGCTTTTTAAACTCCTAAAAATTTCATAGTATGAACCGTCACTGATAAAAAGTTATAACAAAAATACCAAAATGTCTTATTTAAGACTAATTTCGAGATTAGCAAACAACCACAACTTCCATGAGATATATCTCACAAATAATAATGATTCAAAACCTGAAAAATTTATCA
The DNA here is from genome assembly GCA_000966675.3 of Picea glauca. NCBI lineage: Eukaryota > Viridiplantae > Streptophyta > Pinopsida > Pinales > Pinaceae > Picea > Picea glauca. Next base: position 278,013 of record JZKD02S0216768.1, read on the forward strand.
CATGTAATTCTCTATGTCTCCCCATGATTATGGAAATTTTAGATTCAGAAACTTCATAGAAAAAAATGTTACAACAAAAATTCCAAGATGATTCTTTTAAAACTGAATTCAGGATTAGTCACAAACCTTGTCTTACATGGACTCTATATCCAAAAGTATAGAGAACCATAAATGAATTTTGGACACCTATACTAGGTGATGTATCCTATGTCTCCACAAAATTTCACTATTTGAAACCTCCTAGAAAAAAATTATAGTGAAAATCCCAAGATGACGTGTTTAAAACCGAATTTAGGATGAGTCAAAAACCCTATCTTCCACAAGCTATATCTCTAAAATTATAACAATCCAGAACCTAAAATGTTTACCATAGTTACCTTGATATGTCTTCTAAGTAATTTCCAAATTTCTTTGTCTAAAGCGGCCCATTAAAAAATGTATAGCAAAAAATTCCAAGATGACTCACTTGAAGAAGAAAAACCCTAGGATCGATGCTCTGATACCAAATGTTATGATCCAACACCTTAAAAATGATAATAATTCAATGAATACAATCCACTTTGAGGGGGAAACCTCATTGTACAATATATCCAATTCATAATGCAATATAAGATGTGATAAGATGATCCTAAGACTAGGTCTCATTGGGGTGTGTGTGTGTGTGTGTGTGTGGGAGACAAAGGGTACAATTACAATGAAAGGGTACATTGAAGGGTTCTAGTCAACATAAAAATATAACACTATAAATGTAATAATTCAATATCTAAGGCTTAATAAGGGGTTTTATACATAACATGGGGCTTTGTCTAGGTCTTGACTATCCCCCACTATCAAAACAAGTCTAGCCAACCAAGAATGAGAACAAGTTGATTGTCAGACAAACATTCAAAGAAACATTAAAGAATTTGGGGACTTAGACCCTGTAGGAGCAAGATGTTTTCTACATTCCTCAAAAAAAGGAGGAGGATTCCCATCTAACCATACAATGGATAATGATGGAGACCAATTTGAAATATTTGAGTTTAGAGAAACCAAGATAAAAAATATTAATCCTTCTGCTCTTCCTCATTTCCATGGCCTTATTTCAAAAGATCCTGAAACTTTCCTTTTTCATTTTGAAGTTGTTTGTAGGATTAATGATTATACATCAGATGATCAAAAGCTAAAGATATTTCCCTCTACATTTAAGGAATCAACCTTGAGATTGTTCATGAGCCTAGAAGGAAATAATATTAGTAGCTAGGAACAAATAAAACAAACCTTCATTGATGAATATATAGACTATTGCAAGGCTAAGGGCACAAGAGATGATATCTTCAAGATGATATAAAGAGAAAATGAATCTATGGAAGACTATGAGGAAAGGTTCCAAATAAACTATAAGAGAGCTCATAGTTTCACATTGGATGACAATTCACTCAAACTTATCATACTCAGATTGGTAAGAGAGGAATCCATGGAGACCTTAATTCTCCTTGCAAATGGAGACATCTTCTAGCTAGAGTATGAAGAGATCAAGCAAGTATTCAAAAACTACTCTAGATCTATGAGGAAGAATGATAGGAATGATAGAAGTATGATAACAAAGTCATCTAACTCTTCAACTCTTACTAAGAATGAATTAGGATGTTTATTAGAAGATATTTAAAATTTATATCTTGCACTCATTAGTCATGCAGATGGATGCATTACAGATAAATAAAAATCAAGAAGAATTAGAGAGGTCTCTATCCATTTTTTTCCTAAATACACAAAGAAACACCCTAGAAATGAATGGACACTCAATACTATATAAATTTGTGCAATTTTTGAAGACCTAGATCCAACTAACAAGTGTTCTTCTTTGCTAGGTCTCAAAGCTTCTTATTGATGGGCTAAAGAGAATATGGAGCCATTATGCTTCATCAACCAAAGGAGACAAGGAATTCCTAGGCCATTTCAATTATGTATGCACTACACTCATCCTCAAAATTTTGGTGGATATAAATCACAAATTCATACTCAACCTTGGTATCCACCTACCTGACCCGTGAAAAATTAGTGGTAATATCATAATCAACCCCAACCTTTCAATCCATACTACCAATCATTTCCATTCCAACTTCCAATGTAAAACCATTAGTAGACTAACCCTCCACAAGGATGTAGACGTCTAAACCAACAACAACAAACATTACTTCCCCGTCCATCACAATAAAGCAATGCACCCATATGCGTTGTTCAACAACCACCAAAACAACCATAGTCACTTGCCCAAACAACTCCTAATCCAAACAATAGGTAGGTCCAACAAGCGTATAACAATGAGATGACATACTAAGCCTACTCTATGGATCTTCAAGAGATCAACTCTTTCTCAATATGTTAGACTGGACTTTCATTGATTTTATCAAGAAGAGTCTTTAGCTTCTTCTAGATAACATTTGGGCAGTTAATCTTACTTGTATGAAAGAAACTCTCCCTAGAGATATAGGTCATTATGACTCCTATAACCTCATCCTTCTTCTCATCGATGACAAACTTCTATTGGTCATCCTTCAAATCTAGAATTGTAATTTTTGTAAATTGCCACAACAACATTTTACTCTTCAATAATGTTTCCATATATTGTGCTCAAATTCCATAGTTCTGGCCATTCAAATCCATAATCTCTTTCTCGAAACTCATAATGTCAATCTACAAATATAATTATAGATTCAATCTACAAGTTAAAACCTTAAGTCAAAATACCAATAGATATGACTTGCCAAGAGCACACACAACCAACATTATTCATAAGTTGATCTACAAATATAATTCTAGCTGGGTTTTCTATCGTATTAGGTTTCCTAGGTCATATCTTGTGTTTATTTCTGGATGGTATTTGTAATTATTTCTATTCTCTATCTTTCACATTTCATCTATCTCATAAATTTTAAGCAGAAAACCAATAATTAAAAAATTAGAGATCTAAAGGAAGTTAACCTTCACAGTAAATATTTTTGTATTTTATTAGATATGTTGCGACAAATTGTCCAGTAGAATATCCACTGTAGTTTATAAATCAAATAATCAAGGTGATAATACTTTACTTGTGTGACAACTAGTAGTTCATCTTCTTATTGTAGCAATTCATTTTCTTACATCTATTAAAATTAGTTGTAATTTTAGATTTATTGATATTTTAAGCACTCATTCTAGTTATGTCCCTAAGCATAACAATTTAGTTATGTAAAATTAAAGCCACATGTAAATGAGTTATTTGGTTATAAGTTCATTGGTTTGTAATATAAGGTTGTAAGGTTATGGGCATAAGCCCTTGGATATTTGTTGTATCATTGTATAAGGTTTCTTATGTTAAACAAGGCATAAAATAGATAATTAAGGTGATTAGATTTGACAAGAGTCTAATAACACCATAAAGGTAGTTTGGGCCACAAGTTAAGGCTTCTCTTTCTCTCACTTTTAATATAAATAAGGGTTTTCCTCTCTTGTAACATTATTATTAATCAAGCAAATATATTACCTTTCTCTCTTAAAAAGGACCGTCTTGAAGAAGTCTTCTTCCAACCATATGACTTGTAGGTGCAATCCACTTGGGTGTATAGGTGCCTCCATTAATCCTTTATGTCAACTCTTATGCAAATGTTGTTTATCTTATTTGAGTATATTGATAGACTTATCGACTCTTGCTTCTGTATTTCAAGTTTTATTTTCTACTATCATTTTTAATATAAATACAAGTTTCTCTCTTGTAACAATAATATTAATCATGAAATATATTACCTTTTTCTCTTAAAAAAGATCATCTTGAAGAAGTCTTTTTCCAATAGTATGGCTTGTAGGTGCAATCCACTTGGGTGTATAGAATAGATGATTTTGGGGGTTAAATTTTGCCAATGGGCTAACTTTCCATGATTTTCCCAAAAAAAGATTTGCCAATTTCCATTTTTTCTAAAATTGATTCGCCCAAATTCCATAGAATAAAATTATTTTACCTTAAAAATCACCAAAATTTTATAGAAACTATACAAAATCCTTAGAAATTTGAATATTTTTACAAAACTATCACCAAACATTTTACATTTTGCATATTAAAGACTAGTAAGATTAGCCCAAGTTTTTACATTTTAATATAAATTTTCATCCTTAAATTTATCCCTGGTGTATAAATGTCTCTGTTAATCATTTATGTCTACTCTTATGTAAATTATACTTATCTTATTTTAGTATATTGGTAAGTGCCTCCATTAATTCTTTATGTCTACTCTTATGTAAATTATGTTTATCTTATTTTAGTACATTGGTAGACTTATTGACTATTGCTTTTGTATTTCAAGCTTTATTTCCTTGCTTCTACATTTCAAGCTTTATTTTCTATCATCAATTTAGATATTTCTGAGTTTAGCATACTAGTTATACCATTCTTGGTCATTAAAGATGCTACATTTCCCACCTTTGAAAATGTTTTTCATATTCAATGAGATTTAGGACCTACTTAATATTGAATCTAAGGTAATCATTATTGAGACTTGGATAATAGAGATGGACATTTAAATTCATAGTGATAGACTCTCAAAAGTAAATTGCAAAGGCATAAGAGATTTATTATCTACATACCATGTTGACATAGTAGATTATGGCTAGTTTTTTTTCTTGGAAGAATGCATTTACAAGTTTGAATTCGCTAATTGGAACATTAGTCTAAATGCACTTGGTGAAAATAATGGTCAAAGTTAAGATAATACTAGGTTTGAATTCTTGGAATTGTATATTATTTGTAAAGAGGAGATTGTATTTGTTTCACACACTCCACATTTTGAAAGCTCAAAGGATAGGCATATCAATAGATACTTCAAGGGACATGACACACTATACATGATAGTCTTTGGATGTGTACTTTTGCATAACCTAAGATTTTCAAATTAAATCTTGATTTACATATGGCTTCATTTCAATTTGTTGTTGTTTAGTAGTCCATCTAGTTAACTAGGTTTTCTCTTGGTCTAGTGTTGTTCTTGGAATGGTTGGTAATGTTGTTAAAGTAACAGTGTCATTGTCATTTGGATCCTTGTATTATTATATTATTGTAAACAAAAACTAATATGAAGTTACATTAGATGAAAGGGAGAGAAAAAAATATTTCAAAAATTTTACACAATTTATATCCAAAAGGTTCAGGAACAAAAAAAAATATTGACTAGGATACATATATTTAATTGTGTCTATGGATCTCAAATCATAAAGTCCTAAGTTCCAACTATCTACAAAATACATGTCATGAAGCAAAAATAACTAGCTAAGCTTATGAGTATCCCATAAGATAAAAGGGGATGTCGATTGTTGATAAGTGTACAAGTATTGTACACATTACCTACATGAAAACTATTTGAAATTCTAAAATAACAACAAAAGTATGCCAAAGCAATCTAATTTAACATGTTCAAAATACAATATATTTGTCTACGCTAGAGTTGAAGTCCATTGGAAAAAACAAATGGGGCTAAAAGAGAATGAGTTGCATGGAATTAGTTTGATTCCTTGCTCACTATGATGGGGATTCAAGAAGGACAAACTTTTTTCGCATATGAGTGTGGTTCTCTTTCCCCAACAATGTACCATGGTCAATACCCCATGAATTCAACAACATTGGAGAAACTAGAGCAACAAGGGAAACATGTTGTTGAGCAAGATGCCAAATACTAAACTAGAAGCATAAGCCAACAATTTACCTCCTCCACACTCTAAAACAAAGAGAGTTATTGATCCAAGGGATCAAATAAGCTCAAAAATCAAAGTTCTCGGAATTGCTTCAAAACGGACTCGTGCATAGGCCTCGTCCTCACGGTCCCAACACAACTTCAACGGGTTCAAACAAATGTCGTATGAGAGAGATATCATGTTCTGTTCACTTTGCCAAACAAGCAAAATTTTGTTGATTGTACAATCCATACAATCCGTACAGTGCTGACGTGGTAGGGTCGTACTGCTAACATGGAAAGGTTGTATTGTTGACATGGAAAGGTTGTACTGCTGACATAGCAAGGTCGTACTAACACGTGGCAAGGGTGACGTGGCAGAAGTTGACGCGGTAGGTGTGTTGGCACATACGTGGACCAATGGATGGTCTACACGTGGCATGCTCAAAGCGAATGGGAAGGTGCCACATGGAACCCCGTATTTGGTTGATGGTTTAAAAGGTTTTGGACTTCACCGGTCTTGAACCCGTGACCTCCGACGTGGGCAAGTGACTTGGTGTAGGCTGGGCTATCGGCCCGCTCGCCATGTGGTGCTTACTCTATATGCTTGTAACTAACATTTAAAGTCGAACTATGTTTAATTCGGGTGCCAAAAGGGTCGGGGCTAAACCCCAACCCTTGGTCTAGACTCAACTCCGCTATGTTTTGGAGCCGGGGCGCGAGGAAAGTAAGGTGCTAGCCCGCAGACCATACCACATGCTAGATAACCACGCGCGAAAAACCAATGGTCAAGCCAACATATGTTCCAACAAATTCCAATGAATCTGGGTTTTGGCGCTAGGACGTAGCCGCATGG
>JZKD02S0216768.1:328315-338775 GCA_000966675.3 Picea glauca
GAGAGTATGTTGTGATGTATTATGAAGACTTCAGAACCCAAAGTCATGATTAAGCACCTATCGATCTAACACTTGGTCACAGCTCGTGGTCGCAGGGTTTGGGGATAAGAGAAAAAGGCTAAGGCCTGAAATTGTTACAGAGCCAAGCAGAGCTAAGAAAATTCATGAAATATGGGTGTTTCTTAAAACAGATTCGGTTTATTAATTTTGTGGGATTTGTTAAGGAATGATGACCTGACAAATTATGGTTGACTGCATGTTGTGTTTGCATAGTTCAACGAGTGTCAGGACCGAAGCGAATTGACACTAAGTGCAGAGGAATGGAGGAGGCAAAAAATGCTTCTAGTTCAGAGAATGAAGCTAAAGGGATGGATGTCCATTTGGGAGTAGAAGGATCGAACTCCAATGGGCATGGAGAAGAGATAGATAAGGAAGGGCGTATGATGAAAATCATTGAACGATTGCGGAAATATGCCCAGGTTCACCGAGTAGATAACAAAAATCTCATGAAAGCCATGGATTAACAAGGAAAATTCAACTTAAAGTTGATGCAGAGTCTGGAAAGAATTGAAAAGAAGTTGGATAAGGAGACTAACTCAAGCAAAATAGGGAGTCGCAAGACCCCTGAGAAGAAAAGAAGATCAAGAAGCATTAGCAGGCATTGTCGCCACTCCCCAAAGTAGTCCAATAAGGAGGCACACAGTAGTTCAAGCCCGTCTCCTAACAGAAAGCACAAGAGTTCTAGAGTGGATGAGTTGAAGGACAAAATGAACAAGATTATACCTCCCACGTTTGATGGAGAACACAAGAAGGAAGAAGATGATAAAACATGGTTTCTTGGCATGAGGAAATATTTCCAACTACATAATTATTCCTCCTATGCAGAAGGAAGAATTGCAATGCATCAACTGAAAGGAAAGGTATCCATGTGGTGGGATCATCTTTTGCAGGTGCAACACATTAGAGAGAAAGATGTTACTTGGAAAGAATTCAAGAAGTATTTTGAAAATAAATACTTGACTAAAAGATACTATGATAGAAAGATGAAAGAGTTCTTTGAACTCAATTTGGGAAGCATGACCATTGATGAATACGAACGAAGGTTCTTGGAGTTGTTGAAATATGTTCCCTTCATCAAAGATGAGACTGTCAAAAGTCAAAGGTATCTGAGTGGACGAACACCTTCCATTGGGGACAAGATTTAGTATGATGACCCAAAAACTATTGATTCTTGAAGAAACAATAAGAAGAGTAAAATGATTATGTGGGCAGCAAAGAGAAAATACCACTTTTCATAAGGCTTGGGATGACCAGAAAAAGCTCAAGAAAGAACAGAGGCAGAACGGAAACAAAACTCCCTTTTTCAGAAACAATCCTCAAGGACATCCATCATTTAGAGAGCCGAGAATGACTAAAGTAGGGGGACAAAGGCCAAGGCAGACACCCATTCAGTGTTGGGGATTTCAGGGAAACCACAAGTACAAAGATTGTCCCCACAAAAATGGAAAAGTGAGAGTTTTCCATAATGTTCAGCAAGATGAAACGATGGAGGACATGGGCAGTAGAGTACCCAGGATCTACGCATCCCTAGACAACAAGCAAGCAGAATATCAGTCGCACATGATTGAAGTTGAAGGTATGATCAATAACCATGCCTTTACTATTTTAATTGATTCAAGGGCTAGCCATAGTTATATAGATCCTAGAGTGGTGGAAAGTTTTCAATTGTCGAGAAGAAAACATGGAAAATCATGGTTAGTATAGTTGGCTACAAGAACCAAGAGAAAGGTTACGAAATTGGTTAAGTCTTGTCCAGTGGACATGAATGGACTGAGCACAAGGGTTGAATTGAACAATCTGCCTTTAGGTTCCTATGACTATCTAATTGGAATGGATTGGTTGGACCAGCAACACGCCATATTAGATTGTTGTAACAAGGCATTCACTTTCTTGGATGAAGAAGGAAACCCAAGGAAAGTGAAGGGAAATCCAAGGGCAGTCACTGTCAGAGAAATCTCAGCAATGCAACTGAAGAAGTGCTACAGGAAAGGCTGTCAATTATTTGCAGCCCACTTGGAGGAAGCACCTGAGGATAAGGTGTCAAAGATCGAAGACCATGCAGTACTAAAGGATTTTGAGGATGTATTCCAGGAGGTACCAGGATTACCGCCGAAAAGAGATATTGACTTGTTTGTAAACTTGATGCATGGAGAAGCTCTAGTGTCAAAATCTCCTTACAGAATGAGTACGCCAGAGCTGAAAGAACTGCAGTTGCAGCTTGAAGAGATTCTGAAGAAGGGGTATATATACCCAAGTGTGTCACCTTGGGGAGCCTTGGTCCTGTTTGTAAAGAAGAAGGAGGGGACGTTGAGATTGTTCATCGATTTCAGACAGTTGAAAAATGTGATTGTTAAGAAAAAGTATCCTCTGCCGCGGATCAATGATCTCTTTGACCAGTTGAAGGATGCTAAGATATTTTCGAAAATAGATCTTAGATCAGGATATCACCAGGTAAGAATAAAGGATGAAGACTGCCTTCAAAACAAGGTATGGTCGCTATGAATTCACAGTGGTTCCATTTGGGTTTTTGAATGCACCCATTGTTTTTATGTGCCTAATGAATGGTGTATTCAGGGACTATCTGGACAATTTTGTCATAGTCTTTTTGGATGATATCCTGGTGTATTCCAATTCAGAGGAAGAGCATGAACAACATCTGATGATGGTGTTGCAGGTGCTAAGAGAGCACCAGCTTTATGCCAAATTGAGCAAGTTCTCATTTTATCAAAATTAGATCCATTACTTGGGGAATATCATCTCAAAGGATGGGATAGTCGTAGATCCTTAGAAGATTGAAGCCATCAGAGAGTGGTCAGCGCCTAACAATGTGAAAAAAGTCAGATCCTTTATGGGTCTAGTTGGATATTACAGAAGATTCATTGTAGGATTCTCAAGGATAGCTCACCCTATCACTTCCTTGCAAAGGAAGGAGAAGAAGTTTCAGTGAATGGAAGATTGTGAGAAAAGCTTCCAGCAATTGAAACAGTTGTTAACCAGTAATCCAATCCTGAGGATTGCAGATCTGAATGAGGATTTTGTGGTTTTCACAGATGCATGCAAAGAAGGACTGGGAGGAATCCTCGGCTAGAATGGGTTTTTCATATGTTATGAATCCAGAAAATTGAAAGAGCGTGAAAAGAACTATTCCACCCATGATTTGGAGTTGGCAGCGATAGTGCACGCTCTGAAGAAATGGAGGCACTGCCTCATGTGAAGGAGATTTGAACTAAGAATAGACCATAACAGTCTGAAGTATTTTTTGATCATCCAACCTTAAATGTTAGGCAGAGTAGATGGTTGGAATTCCTTTGTGAGTACGACTTTGATATCAAGCATATCAAAGGAAAAGAGAACAAAGTGGTTGATGCACTGAGCAGGAGAGTGCATGAATTACATGCTATAGCCATTAGCATTTACCAAACTGACATTAAAGGAAGAACTTTGGAAGCTGCAAATGCAGATTTGCAGTACATGGAATTGGTAGCAAAGCTACAACAAGGCAATATGCTACAGAAAGTGGAAGATTATAAATTGGAAGTGGATGGAACACTCCTGTACAAAAATAGAATTTATGTACCTAATTCTCGGGAATTGAGAATTATGATTTTGAAGGAAATGCATAATGTGCCTTATGTTGGTCACCCTGGATATCAGAAAACAGTGGAAGCAGTCAAAAGCCATTACTTTTGGCCAGGTATGAAGAAACAAATTGCATATTGCATTGCTAGATGTATGGAGTGCCAGAAGGTTAAAGATGAGCACGGGCACCCAGTAGGGTTGTTGCAACCGTTACCCATTCCTGCGTCGAAGTGGGAGGTAGTGACAATGGATTTCATCACAGGATTGCCCAGAACCGGAACGCAGCATGATTCAATCATGGTGGTGGTGGACAAGCTTGTGAAAGCTTTCAATTACATTCCATTAAAGACTACTCACAAGGCAGCTAACGTTGTTGATATTTTATAAGGAAAATAGCATGATTGCACGGTGTTCCCAAGCCAATTGTGTCTGACAGGGACCCGAAATTTACCTCAAAGTTATGGAAGGGGATTTTCAAAGGATTCAGAACAAATCTAAACTTCAGTACTGCTTCTCATCCTGAGTCGGATGGGAAAACAGAGATGGTGAACCAAGTGATAGAAGATATGCTAAGGTTGTATGTGATGGACAAACCATCTAAATGGGAAGACTACCTACACTTGGTATAATTCGCCTACAACAATGGGTATCAAGCATCATTGAAGATGAGCCCATTTGAAGCACTTTATGGTAGAAAGTGAAATACTCTAGTAAGTTGGGATAATCCGGCTGATAAAGAAGTAATTGGGCCAGAGTTGCTCAAGGAAATGGAAGAGAAAATGTTGAAGATTAAGCAGAATTTGAAAGATGCCCAAGATAGGCATAAGAGTTATGCTGATAAGAACAAAACCCACCGAGAGTTTAAAGTGGGTGATCGTGTTTTCTTGAAAGTAAAAGCCAACAAAAGTTCCCTGAGGTTGGGAAATTGTTCAAAGTTGGAAGCCAGATTTTGTGGACCGTTTGAAATCCTAGAAAGGATTGGACCAGTTGCATATATGATTGCATTGCCTGCATCCATGAATGTACATAATGTGTTTCATATTTCATTGTTTAAGAAATATATCCCTGATGCTAATCATGTAATCGATTGGAATGTGATTCAGGTGGAGCAAGAAGGCATCTTGCAAGTGCATCATGTGTGCATATTGGATTGCATCATGTGCGCATAGTGGACCTAGTACGATCTTGGGGACGCAACATGGGAACATGAAGATGCTATTCGGGCGGAGTACCCGCATATTTTTGAAGATTTTAGAAATCTTGTTGATGTTGTGTAAAGAGTTGCACTGAGGACAGTGCAAAAATAAGGGGAGGGGATTGTATTACCCCAAGGTCGACCCCCTGCTGAATTATAATTTTGTTTATAGGCTAGTGAGCCGAGTGGTTATAAGTTGAGAGACTTATGTGCCTATTAGGTTGGTGAGACAGATGCCAAGGCCAATGATCCTAACTTTCTATATGTAAATATGTAGATCATTAATAAAATATAAACATCGTTGTGTGCAGACCAACCACGAAGAAAGAGTGATGGGGGACTAAGCTTCCACAAGGTGGGTAAGGGAAAGGGGGCTGAAAGGTTGGAAAGAGGGGCTAATCTTAAGGGCTTAATTCCTTGAGAATAATAATTTATTATTATTCCAAATCTTTGTGAAATACATGTTTTTATCCTAAGTCCCGGGAGAGGCAACATGTGCAAAAGGGAATGCATGCAGCTCCAAGAAGACAAGTCTCGACCTGGGTGCATGCAATTAAAAGATGAAGCGTCAGTTGTGTTGGGGGTTCGATGGTCATTATCCCCCATCCTTTGGACCTTTGTGGTCGACCTCTGCCCCTCACACACCTCTGGAATCAATAATCTGTGATTCCAACTGCATTAGGGTTCGCTTGCCATTCTGATTCCTGTGAATTTCGTCTGGCCTCTACGTTTTGACCTTGGCATACCCATGCATACCTGAGAAATCACCCAACAGAAGGGAAAACCAACCTATGTCATCCTTGAACCCAACATATCCGCTCTTGCAGAGTCAAGTTCATACCTGGATTGTTTGGGTCGATGCCTTATGTTTTCCTGAGTTGTTTTGACCAGTTACCGTTACAGTCACCGTACCTTGCTGGAATTGAATCGAAAGTGGCTGAAGAAGAGGGTTGTCAGGACCGTGGTAGAAGAGGCAAGTTTTCAGGCCTATGAGAAGATCTCTCCAGGTGAGAGAGTTTGTTGGGAAGTGGTTTTCTCCTAGAGAGAGTCCAACACCAGCTACGGAGCTCTGAGAATTCCTGATCCGACCTGTTGTTGAGACTCTAAGAGGGAGGTGAAGCAGTCAATGGACTGTTTGATAGTGAAGGTGTATACTCTCGGGTGGAACAGGCATGTGGGGACTGAGAGTCCGTGAGTAGTGGGCATAAGAAGGCTCCTGTAGAATTCCTGTAACCTCAACCTAGTCTAGGATTCCCTTGCCTTGGGTGGATCTTAGTCCCAGCTCGGGGGTGACCCACTGTTGAGCGTGATGAGCAACGTGGTCTAAGGTTGCAAGGTTCATGGAAGGTCTGCACGTAGTTGGTGGTGTTACTCCAATTGAAAAGATAAGTATTACTAATGTGCTTAATTTTTATTATTTGCATGTCTGTGATGCTTGAATGTTATCATGTATTCCATTGCGTATATGAATTACTTTCTATTACATTTGAATCTATATGGTAGCAGTAACTTTGTGTTATGTGTTTTATTTCAATTAAAATGCATGTTAGATATATCTATGTATGTATGTATTTCAGAGTGGTAGCATTTCTCGGCCTATTGGTGGCTAGCAATGTTACACAAGGCCTTCGCGACCAACCTCTCCACACAACAGAAGAAAGTGGATGAGATCATGGAAGAATACTCAGATACCTTATCCTCACCTACCGGGGTACCTCTACACTATTAGGTCAAGCGTCCCATCGATCTAACCCCCAACACACTGCTACTTAATGGGCCAATCTACCGTCGCTCTCTCTTAGAGAATGAGGAGATCAACGGCAGATCCAATAACTTATTTACAAGGGGAACATCTGTCTCAGCTCATTGCCTTTTGGGAGCCCAATCGTGTTGGTGCAGAACAAAGATGAGACCTGGCAACTCTACATTGATTACCAAGCACTGAATAAAATCACAGTCTAGAAACGGTACCCGATTCCCCGAATCGATGACCTCCTTGATCAACTCATGGGGGGGAAATACTTCAGTAAGATTGATGTGAATTCTGGCTACCACCATGTCCCAATAGAACATATAGATGTATGGAAGACTGCATTCAAGTCAAAAGAAGGTATTTTTGAATGGCTGGTCATGCCCTTTGGTTTGACAAATGCTCCAACAACTTTCATGAGGCTGATGGACGATATCCTACAACCTTTCACCAATAATTTTGTAGTGGTGTATCTGGATAACATCCTCATCTACAACAAGACTTGGGTGGAACACTTGCAACATATTCAACAGGTCCTGCACACCCTGCGACAACACAAGTTGTATGCCAAATTGGAAAAATGCTCCTTCGACATGGACAGGGTCCCATACCTAGGCTACATCATTGATCAACATGGTGTGCATGTGGATCCAACCAAGATCTAGGTCATCTGTGACTGGCCATCCCAGACCACACTCACTGAGCTTCGGAGTTTCTTGGGCCTTGCCAGTTTCTATTGCAGGTTCATGTTGGGATTCTCCCATATTGCATGGGCCCTTATCCAAGTAACCAGGGGTGGTGGTAAGTAAAACTTTGTGTGGGGCTTGTCCCAACAAAAAGAGTTCTATGATTTGAAGCAGAGTTTGTGCTTAGCCCCAATACTTTCACTACCAGACCTACAACAGTCTTTTGAGATCGAGACAGATGCTTCAGACTATGATGTGGGCATTGTTCTCACTCAGGATGACCACCTCATGGCCTATCATAGTGAGACATTATTAGATGTTATTCGTAATTACCCTACTTACGACAAAGAAATGTACTCCATTGTGAAAGCTTGTCGCCAGTGGAGACATTACATTCTTGGGAAGGAGACAATCATCCACATTGATCATAAGTCATTGTAGTTCATGTAGACACACGAAAAATTGAATGGTTGCCATCAAAATTGGTCCACATACTCGCAGCAGTTCCACCTCAATATAAAGTATAAAATAGGAAGTACCAATCGAGTCATTGATTGCCTCAGTCGACCTCTAGTCGAGTAACTCACCATTGTGATAGAATATTGTGGCCACGAGACCTACGGATGGCCCCACCTCTATGAGACAGACCCTGACTTCACCACCACCTACCAAATGTTGGGCGCAAACTCAGTTGTCACTAATTTCCATCTTCAGTATGGGATGTTGTGCCATTTGGGCCATCTCTGTGTTCCATCAAGTGAGCGAGCGAAGATAATTTGGGAATCCCACTACAGTCGGGTGCCAAGACACTTCGATGTCAAAAAGACAGTGGCAGTGTTGCAGAAACATTTCTACTGGTTGAAACTTCGAAAGGATGTCGACAAGTATATCAGGTCCTATGTTATTTCCAAACTGACCACTAAGAAATCAGGCATGCACACCCCTCTGCCTACTCCTGACAGTTCATGGGAATCCATATCACTGGACTACAGGTTGGGTCTTCCATCCACCAAGAGGGGAAATGACAGTGTTTTTGTGGTTTTTGATCACTTTTCCAAGATGACGATTATGGTCGCTTGCAAGAAGAAAATCACTATAGAGGCCACTGGCAAGATCTTCTTTAAATGAGTATGGGTACATTTTGGAATCCCACAAACCATTGTCTCATATTGGGATAGTAGGTTCCTCAACACATTCTGGTCGAACCTTTGGTCACTGCTGGACACCAAACTCACCAAATCCACTTCCTTCCACCCCCAGACCGATGGCCAAACTGAGGTCATCAATCAGATGATCATGCATATCCTGCACATGGACAATTCCAAGCACCCCCACACATGGGATGGGAGTCTTCCATATGTTCAACATAGCTACAACCGAGCCCTATATATCTCAACTGTCCACAACCCCTTTCAGGTGGGGTTGGGATTCCAACCATTAGGTCCCATGGATGTTGCACTACCCCTTGTGTCCACCTCGACCGACTCATCCCTTGCTCCCATTGAAGTTGAAAAAGCCACTTGGTTCATTGAGCAGATCTAGCACATCCACCAACAGGTTTAGGATATTTTAAAGAAGTCTAATTCCAAGTACAAGAAATGTCATGATCAACAGTGAGTTCCATATAAGTTTCAAGTGGGAGACAAAGTTTGGTTGCACTTGCAGAAAGAATGCCTTATAGAGCCCCATCGGAAGCTTCACCCACTCTGTTATGGACCTTACACCATCACCAAGCTTGTGGGTGACAATGATTTCGAGCTCAACATTCCCCCTTTCCTTGGCCTGCACCCAATGTTCAATGTGGCTCTCCTTCGACCATATTTCCCACCATTATTTGACACCTCAAAGATAGCAGAACAATTGACACCAACAGAGCTCAACCCTGACTACTTGCAACATGCATCCAATGATCAGATTGTGGACACACGGATCAAGGGCACTTGACAGTAGAGGATCCAACTTTATTGAGTTGTCAAAGTAGGGTAGCTCCTACATCAAAGAAAGTGGCTCACCCGGGGCCAAATTCAACAAAACATTCCTCATCTGATAGGGGGAATCAAAGCAATGGATACCATTACTTCCTAAGGGGGGAGGATTGATCCATATGGATTTTGGTGGCCTCCCATCTATTCCAACTGGTTCATTTTGGTAGTTTTTTCCTAGTTTTTGGGTCCCCAACTTCTGGGGATGTTTTGAGGCCCTAAACAACGTTTTTAGGGCTCACCACAATCTCACTATATACGAAGTCAGATTCTGCCAACAACGTCTATAGTCCTTGGATATACCTTTCCAATGGGATATTGTGTGCCTAAAACATAGATCATATGCAAAAGTTACGACCCCAGGAAGTTGATGTATTAACTTACCCCAACAGGGCCCACATGACTTTTGGTGCTTCATCTCCTAGGGTTAGGTTTTGGATGTCTAGGGTTTTGGCATTCATGTTTATTGTAAAAAGGCCTTTAGAGTCTCATTGTACTCATCTTCTTTCGAATGAGCACAATCGTCACATCTCTTCTCAGAGATAAGCCACCACCATTCCAACAAGCTTGTTTTTCGTTGCATTTTACAGCTTCAGCATATTTCCTTATTGAATAAAAGCCAGTTTTAATTTATCTCTGTTATTTTGTGTTAAGCATAATAATAATCTGCATTCATTTCGTTCTGCTCATAAAATCTGGATCAAATCCCTTCCCCCCTAAATCCTCAATATGGACAAATATTTGGCAATCTGATGGGATTCCTAAAACAAATACCTTTTTGTTGGGCTTTAGCTCATGGGATAATTCTAACAACAGAAAACTTGGAAAAAAGAGGGATACAAGGACCTTCAATATGTCCTCTCTATTTGGAAAGTACTAAAATTGTACCTCGTTTGATTTGGGAATGCAACTTTACTACTTCCATCTAGAAAAAAGCATTAACAGAAATTGAGAATCACTTCTGCAAACCAACATCTTGGAAATCCCTTTTTGGAAAGTGGGGTTTGACATATAAGGGGTCCTTTAAGAATAAGAATTTGTTTAAAAAATTACGGTTAACTCTTCCAAAGAATATCAATTGGAAAGTCTGGCTAGCTAGATATCAAACTATCTTTAGGCAAGAAAATGTTGCACCGGAAATTGTTGCCAATAGAGAAATAATCCTCGGAAAACATTTCAATGCCAAAGACTTTCTAACCCCCCCCCCC
>JZKD02S0216769.1:3966-21908 GCA_000966675.3 Picea glauca
TAATATATTTAAGGGTTGGGTGTTATTTTCATTGGATTTAGTTGGTTTATTTGGGGTATTATTATTGGCTGGAATCAAAGCTTGATTCTAACAAATTCTTGTACTATATTTTTAGGGTTGCACATGGATTTTTTAAGTAAAAGTGTTGGCATGCCTATAATTGTACTGAATATGTATGGACCCTATGAAGACAAATAAGTGTTATCGGGAAATACATTTTCCTTGTAGTGTTTCGATGAAGTTAAGGTGATTTTGGGGGCTGATTTAAATTTTACTTTAAGCGGTTTGAAATTTGGGGGGGGGTGTCTGCTAGGGTAAATAGAATGGTTGGTAATTTTTCCTTTCAAATTGAGGTAGTTGTGTTGGTTGATGTGAAATATATTTCCATGGGTCCCACTTAGAGGAATAAAAGGGATAGTAGTGACAAGGTCTCCAAAAGACTCAAACAATTTTTCGTATCTAATGTTGTACTTCAAGGGGTGAACGAATTTAGTTCTTAGATCAAGCATACTATATTTTATGTCTGTAATCTTATTTTACTTAGGTTGGATTTAGTAACCCTAATCTTGGAACACCTTTTAAGTTTGATTTAGGCTGACTTGAGGAAGTTTTTTTTTTTTTCATTGGTGAAGAGAGGAGGAAAGTTTTTGATCCATCTTCAATCCTTTCAATTAGTGAATAATTTGTTTCCTCACTTAATTATGTGAAAGATAAAATAGTGGCTTGGTCTAGTGAGCATTTTAGGAATAGGGACATAATCCTCAAGGAAAATGAAGATGATCTTAGTAGGTTATTTGGTAATAATGAGAGTGGTGTGTTTTTGAATTAGGTTTAGCTTAGCTGGTTGAGAGGAATGATTGTTATCCTCCTCACCCAAGTTCAATTTTTGTAAGTGACATGTTGAGCTATTAACAAGTATATCCTTGTAATGGATTCAAGCCTTTCTATTAACCAACCTTGTGCCTTGAATATTCTTGGGTTTACCCTGGGTACCACTCTTGAAATGAAGGGAAGTACTCAAGAGTTTTCCCTGGGCTTTGTAACTTGGAATTTTTTTTGTAAAAATATGAGAGTTGTGTGTTTAAAAGACAAGAGATCTTGGAGCTAAGAAAATTGGAAATGAGGAAGATGAAACTACTAAATGATCGATAGGTGGAAAGGAGATTGAGAAGCCGAGATACTTGGGTGTAGTTGGGCAATGAAAAAACAAAATTTTTTCACCGATTTACTAATTTTAGAAAGAGCATCAGTACAATATGGTAGATGTTCAATGAGGATGGGATTGTGTGAAAAAATTCAATGATTCAAAAGCTTTGGGAGTCAAACACTTTGATTCATTTTATAAAGAGCTTGGGGGGTTAATATCATTGATATTGTAAAAGTAGCCTCATATTTTCCAAATATGGTTTTAGAAGAAGAAAAACAATGGATGCATGAGGAAGTATTTGAAGATGAATTCATGATTGTATTGACTTATTTTAAAAAATATAAGAGTCCTAGGCCCAATGTGTAGATTGTAGAATTTTTCTTAGGCTTCTTTGTGGTCCTAGGTAACGATTTACTTAGATTTGTGGAAGAGGTTAGATTAATTGGGAAGTTTTTAGGGTATTTTAATTCCACTTTTATCTCCCTCATACCTAAGGTGGATTATCCCGATACATTCAATGATTTTAGGCTTATTGTACTCTGCAATCGTGGTTACAAAATAATTTCCAAGGTGTTAGTTATTATACTTAAGAGGATAATTTCTAATGACATCTCTCCTGAAAAATTTGTATTTCTAGAAGGAAAAAAAATCCATGAATCTATTGGTTTGGCACAAGAGGTGTTACATACAATCAAGACTAAGTATCTTTTGTCAGTGGTGGTCAAGCTAGAATTTTCAAAGGCATATGATAGGACCTGCTAGATAAATTTGAGGTTGTTTCTTATCCATATTGGTTTCAAACTCACAATTTTTAATCGAATAATAGGTCATGTCACCTTTGTCTATTATGTAGTACTTATTAATGGGTTTTCCTCACCCTTTTTCTAGCCCTCTTGAGGGTTGAGAGAATGGTTCCCTTTGTCCCTGTATTTGTTCTTTCTAGTAGTTGAGGGATTGATTAGATCCATTCTTGAAGACATAAGGATTATGAATGTTTAGGGTATAAGGATAAGATATGTTTCACTTGCATGCCTATTATTTGTAGATGGTGTCCTTTTATTCACAAATGGGATTGTTTTTTAGGGGAGAAAGTTTAATGATATTTTATAGTTATATTGTAAAGCCACTAGGATTGAAGTCAATGTTTAAAAGTTCATTGTATGTTACAATGAGATCAATGATGAAGAGGTTCAATAATCGAGTCAATTATTTCCTTTTAGAATTAAAGAGATGAAGGAAGGCTTCAAGTATTTGGGGTTCATACTTAAACCAAATGGATATGGGAAGAAATATTGGAGTCAAATTCTAAAAAATATTGAGAAGAGAATATGTTTTTGGTGCAATAAGTGGCTCTTTGTAAGAAGTATATTTACCCTTGTTAATTATGTCTTATAATCGATCCCATTTTATTAGCACTCTTTGGCCCATATCCCCAAGGGTGTTTTGGAGAAGATAAAAAAAACTTGTTTTAACATCCTTTGGAGAGGTAGAAATGGTAAGGTGGGTTCTCATTTGGCTAAGTGGTGGTTATTAAAAAAACCAAATTCTAATAGTTTTTGAAGCATGAAACATATTCAAGTCATTGGTACTTCACTAGCTGCTAAAACAATTTGGAATTTTATCACAAGGGAGATCTTGTGGAGAAGGATTATCCTTTAGAAGTACATTTCTCTAGGAACTATACTAGAATAGTTAAGAAGTGATAGGAAGAGTGTTAAACATGTTTATAATGAATGGAAGGCCTTGATATTATCATTTCTTATTATTGGTTATTTTCTTGCATGGAGAATTGGGATTGGCTCACTAGTTAGTGTTGGGGAAGATGCCATCATGGGTTGTAAGAATGATGTATTTCTCCCTGTTCATTTGATTCAAAAACTACAAGATTTAGGATTTTGTACATTAAATTAGGTTGGATATCCAACTACAATGGAAATTTGGAACCAAGGATGAATGAATTCACAATACCTATGTTTAAAAGGGGCTCATGAACATTCTTGGATTTTGAAGTTTCATCCTGGGTCATAAACAAGACTAGTGGTCACTACAATACCAAATTGAATTTGAATGACTAACAAGAGGCCCAACGATGGTGGCCTAGAACATGGAAGGTAAAATATACTATGAATACCATAGTATTTATGTGGTTAACACTAAAAATCAAAGTACTTACTTGGGAAATGCTTCAAAAGTATAAAAAACAAACTCCTAAAGTTTTCTTGTTATGTAGACAAGGGGAAGAAATTGTCACACATCTATTTGTTATGTGTTATTTTTCAAAGTAGATATGGAAGGATGTCGGATAATGGTTAGGATATAACAATCTTTGGGGTTTTCCAAATGTTGATGATTGTTAAAAGTTAAGTTTCAAAAATAGGAGTCAAAAGGTTACAAATCCATTCCTTTCCTGGTCCTCTAGGAGAGTTGGATTGTGCATCATGCACTTATTTGAAAACCATTCTATGCCTAACTACTAAGTACTTTCTAAAGTTTACATCATCTTTTAACATTGCAAAGAGGCTCAAAAGACCACAGTTCCTAGACAGATAAGGGAATTGATGCTTGACAAGACCAATCCCTAAGGTTTCTTCAATTGGGCCTACCAAGGGATAGAAAACACTTGCAACTTGAGGGGGGATATTATATTTTTTAAACAATCATTATACTCAATTAAAAACATGTCTTGGAAAGGGTTCAAACAACTATGGTGGAATCATGGCTTTAAGATAATTGTTGATGATAACATTAAACAATGCCATTCATAGCCTTCATGTTTTCAATGATTCCCTCTTGGTCATAAGTTGGATGAACAAACATATTCAAATTAAAAAAATTTCCTACCTACCTCTTGTTTTTCAAATCAAGGAGAATGCACTTCAATTTACCAAAAGATTTCTCATTCACATGCTTATTGCGAGATGAAAATTGTCACTAATGCTATGTCAAATGAAGGAATATACTTACCAATGGGTTAGTTAGTGTTGTTGGAGACTACATATGGGGTCACTTATAAATCAAGACTACCAATCCAACTTGTGTTATAATCACAAGTTATCGTTCTAATTTTTGTTGCCTCTAAAAACAATCTATAGACTTTTTGGTCAGTTTTTGTGTAACAAGTCATAATGAAGCTATATAAGGAGGACTATATTATGTCAAGTCATAGGAATTTCATTTTGTAAAGTTCCGAGGATCATTTACAAGGCTATTAGGAAGTATGTTATTTTAGTTTAGTTATGGAGGGTTTCCCAGAATTATGGGGTCGATATTTAAATATTCCAAGTACATGTAATGTGCCACTGAGCACCTGAAGAGTTTGTTTTTTATTCACTACATGAATATATAATGCACTTTTTTCCTTGGAGAATATATATATATATTAGAGTGAGTTATTTTTTTTAATATGAACACCACTTATTTGTTTGGTTAGAGTTAGGGACTTAGCTCTTCCCAAATCTCCCTATCTTATTATCAGAATCTATTTGTATTTACTGGGGTCGAGCATCAAGATTTGGAGTTATTGGAATATTACTCCTAGGACATGTCACTCTAAGGATTCTCAATTTAGATGTCAATGGCACCCTCCCTGGGAATCAAACCCAAGCTAATGGTGTAAAAATCCCACCGATTAATCATTAGACCATAGCTCAACCGGCATATATGAGTGAGTTATTATGAAAACATTTTAGTGTTATCCATTATTTATAATATTTTTTCTATAATTATTAGTTAACATGTGATTATAGATAGAAAAAATAATTGTTATACACAAAATATTACAAGTAATGGATACTACTAAAATGTTTTCATAATAACACACATATTTATGATTATTTTTTCCATGATAATCAAACTTCTAAGTTTAATACGATATCACATCCTCACATGTTAATCATGAAATAAAAAATGAATGTCAACTTCTTTTGATGTGATGCAACTATTTGCATTAATTTATTTAATTTATATGTGTAAATCAAAATCACAAATGAATGCCAACTTTTTTTTTATGCGATGCAATCAATTGAATTCATTTATTCAATTTATATGTGTAAAAGTGTTTGATTTAACGAACCAATTTAAATTTGAGATGCCATATAATATTTAACTCTAGTTATAATAATTCAATGTCATTTTCCCATAGTAATACTTTAATGCCATTATATAATGTTTAACCATTTTTTAAGGTGAATTCTTTATTGTGTAAGAATTTACAATAAGTTGATTAAACATGTTTACAAATTTGATTAAATAATTCAATCAATGATTGCCCTATTTGATTAATATTTTAAATCATTTTTTTGGATAGAATTATATTTTATAAATTTATTCTCAAATATTTTTTACTAAACTTTTCATTAATTTTGTAAAATTAAAATCACTATAATTAAATTCAACAAAATAATTATTTGTCCAATTTTATATGGTATAACATCATGCATATTGAATCATGAAAACAATTCTAAATCCAATTTGATTAATTTTTTACATTATTTTTTTTGATTAAATATTTTATTAATTCATACAAATAATTTTAAGTTTTAATGATGGTTACTATTAATATTTCTAACAATCACAAAACATATTTCTTAAATTTCTTAAATTTCTTAAATCATGAAAATTATTATAAATCAAATTTTAATAATTTTATAAATAAATTTGTTTGATTAAATATTCTCTTAAATCATGAAAGTAAGTCTAAATTACTATATCAAATATAAAAAAATATAAAAAAATAGAAAAAGACCTTCAAGTAAACCTACAAGATAATAGTTATTAATATTAAACTTATAAAAATAGACATTTCCTCTTGAATTCTATACCAAGGGAGTATAAAAGGAACCTCATATTTCCTTCAAAATGTTCTCACTTGCCACCTAGCACTTGGGAAAGTCTAGGGCTTGTAGATGGAGAGACCAGATTCCCTTCGTTAATCTCTAATCTATACCATTGACTTGAATCCCTATTTGTGCTCTCTAGTCACTTTTCTATAACCTTTTTTAGTCAAATCATAACATACTCACTTTCATCTTTTAAAATCTCTTTAAGTACTTAATTTTTCTTTTTCTTATTTTATATATTTTTTCAATTCCTATATTCATCAAATTTAGTCATTCGTAAATATTAATATTAATTAAATTGATATTTTTAGTAAGTAATAAAGTCATTTATATTACTTAAAATATTATTTAAAGACATACACCTTTATAAAGGACCTGAGATTATGAATTAAAATTATCTCTAAATATTAAAATGTGACATTACATATATATAATAAGGTTATAAAATGGAAGAAGAATCTTCATCATTATTATTTTTATATTAGCAGAATTTATTTTAAGTTATTTTGAGGGCTATGAATTTCATATCTACATTTAAACATGGGAAAAAAATTGAACTTTACAAGTCTTACAAGTAATAAAAACAAATTTACCAATTTATCATAAATTAATACCTTTAAAATTGTTTATTTTCTTTCTTTATCCTTGAATCTCAACTATCATTCACTTTACCATAGAGTAATACTTTTAATGTTGATTATCAATGATCATAATTGGATCTACACAACATTTGGCTATCAACTTAAGTTTTAAGAGGATTGGCACATGCAAGGTTCGAGGCTATGGACAAGGTAAGATATATGGTTGATGGTGCAAAGGGACCCATGCCATCCCAACCCTTGTTTGCACCTATATTAATATGGTCTTGGAAACTTGGTCATTACTAAGAAGGGGGGTTGAATCAGTATTGGTTAATTATTTAAACTTTTAATAATTTTAACTTATTAACAACAATTGATCAACAACAATAAACTTGAATATAAAATCAATACAATAATACAAGTTACAATAATGATTGGGAGACACCAATCTCCTTGTTCAGGGCTTTGACCCTAGGAAGCACCAACATTAGGAAGCACCAACTCCCTTGTTTTAGGGAACCGACCCTAGGAAGCACCAAGTCCCTTGTTTAGGGCACCAACCCTAGGAAGCACCAACTTCCTGTCTTCAAACTTTAATTAGTAAAGGACATTATTCCTTCCTTGCTCCACCCTTCAAACCTCATTACATAAATATATTCTCTTTACTTCCTTGGACTCTGCTCTTCCTTTTGACCTTCAAATGAAACCCACAGAGACACCTTCCTTTCACCTTGTTTGCATGCTTATATACTTTCCAAAAGTTATAATTTTGAACCATTATGTCTTTTAGTAATGAAACATTGCACCCCTTCATTTAATTAACACAAATGGTGATTTCATTAATTGATTTTCGTACACAAAATTAGACATTGATTGCGTAGGACGATTATGGAGTGCTAGAAACAAGTTTTACAATTCTACAACATGGGTTTTGTGTAGAACATGCCCGATTCCTTGACAATTGGGATTTTTCCCCAAAAAATGTGTGAGGTGGCCGATACAGGTGGTTATTTGAAAGAAACTTGCCCAGATTTTCCTTTCGTCGTCGGATGCCAGATTGACTTCAGTGCATTTTACCTTTTCATGAATGTCTAAATCAACCTCCACATATCTCCTTTGTTGGTGACCATTTAAACTCAAATTGAAAACATTTTACTTGATGGTGGATAATAAAATCAATTCCATCTCAGCTGTTAGTCACTAAAGATTCGACTTGGTCTTCACCCTTTTTCGTATTTGCTTCCTCATTCGATCGACAAACATTTTTTTGGTTGACTCAACTAGGATAAATTTTGACTTGAGTATTTCGATTCTGGTCCACCCAAATTGCTTCAACCTTGACCCAATTTGTATTTCCCAATTTAAGTTTGCTTCGAATTCAACATTTAGGTTACTTCATTCTTGGACCGACTTGACTAAGAAGAAAACCGACATGAGATATTTGACTTTGGTCGTCCCAACTTGCTTTGGCCGACTTGAATTTCTCAACTCAATTTTCTTTCGACTTTGACCTTCGGGGTAATTTACTTCACTTCTACTCAGACCAACTTGACTTAGAAGAAAAAATACTTGTGTAATTCAACTTTGGTCGTCCCAACTTGCTTCAGTTTTGACTTCGACTTCGGCTTCGATATTCAAATTCTTTGATTTCAAATTTTTCTAATTATCCGACTTTGAACTTCGACTTCTTTGACCTCCTCGATTTCGACCTTCGATTTCAATCCCCGATTTATTTGACTTCAACCTTCAATTTTTTCAACTTCTTCAACTTCTTGTTGAGATTTTTATACTAGAATTCTTGACTTTGTGACTATACTGATGCCCATACTAATCTTATTTGACATCAATTCCAACACTATAACACCATGTCCAACATTCTTATTTGTGATTTGTATGCATCCATATTGGATTCTCCATTTACCCTTTTTTATCTGAACAATTTATTCACAGTTTCTTTTTGTGCATGGATGTTAATGACACAATCCACCATAAACCATATTGCCATTAGGGTGATTTCATAAACTTCATACAATATAGGATGAGTTCATCAAGATGATACACTATATTATTCAATATTATCTTTCTACTGATATTCAAGTCAACTTCATAAAATTATGTACAATATTGACAATGCTTGACATTCGAGTCATCTTCATAACATTATGTCCAATATTGACAATGCTTCTCAAACCAATCAATCAATGATTCTTCACCTATCTATAAAAGTTGACATCAATGACAACCAAATTGTCAACAATCTCCCCCTTTGTTATTGATGGAAATCTAGTAAAACAATCTTACTCCCCTTGTGAATGTATTCTTTATTTTAGGTTCTTTGAACTGCCTTTGTTTTACTCTTTATCTCTCCCCCTTTGACAAAAATGAAAAAGGGAATATTTATCTTCTCCCCCTCATGTGATGCTCCTCATGAGGTGATGCTTCTCCTATTTTTGTGCCATTTGTTTTGGACTTTGTTTTACTGTTTATCTCCCCCCCCTTTCTCAACATATGTCACATTAATGCTTTTATCATAGTCATTTTATTCTGTAGTAACCAAATTCAACTTCTACCTTCTTAGAAACACAATTAAATTGGTCATAGAATTTTCTGATGTAGTGCTACCTTAGATACTTGAGACATGTTTTAGTTTTTCCATGATACTTTAAACTATAGTCCTCTTCTAACCATGATGATTCAATGATGCACTGGATATGTTTTAGTTATGTTTCCCTTTATCTTCCTTCAAGAACATGCCAAGATTATACAAATGTTGCTCAAGGACTATCATTATTTTCTTGCAGACTGCTCCCAATTTCTTCATGATGCTAGTCATCTATTCATCCATTTGTAACCCACGCGCCTCTTTATTAGTTTGTCATTCTTTTAAGAAAACTTCATTAGGTATGGATCATATCATACTTTAGTATCATCTGTAGCATTAGTACTCATTTCAAATCATATTTCACATTCCTTGGTCTTTCCTTCATCTTGTTGATTTCAAGTTTTAGATATAGAAACAATGATAGTTTTTTTTTTTTCCACATTTATGATTTCCCTCAGTCAAGAGTAACATTTTCTGTTCTTAAATACTCATAAGGTCATCACCAACAAAAATATTAAGTCTTCCCTGAAACCTCCTTCCTTTATTCTGTTTGTATTTTCTGTTGAGGAGGAGCTTCAACAGATCATCAAAATAGCATTGGAAAAATTCTGAGATCATTATCACTCAATTCTTCTGGTTGGTCTACTATTGAAGATTCATCATCATCATTACTATTTTGTGTGTAATAACCCTGTTTCCCCCAACTTGTAATTAATTAGTATTTATGATTACCATGCTATGGCATGTGAACAATGCAAATGTATTATTATTTAGATTTCCAAAAACTGACTATGGGGGTGAAGCTTTGAAGTACTGGCCATGATATCACTAGAGGAAAGAGTGAGGAAATTGTAGAGAGGGTTCATTATGTCAAAATAACCCAAATTCTCTTTGCTGAAATAATAAGTCTCATCCCAATCCCAAGGAAAAATCAATTAATGAGAAAAGGGATGGTGGTTGAACAATCAACTACCCCAATGAATGGAAGAATGAAGAGTCTGGACGAGGAGACATAAAACTGTCATCCTGAATTACCGCAAAGTTCAATTTCCTATAATCCTAGATTGACTCAAGTTCCTTATGACTGGAGGAATAAGATAGGTCCAGAACCTTCATGGGGAGGAAAAAGGCATGCAAGAATACACACGAAGGTAGGCGAGAAGGAGACCATGCCCACGTGATGGGGGTGTGACCTGTATATCCTAAGGGAAGAAAAAAACCAGAGAAAGAGGAGAGCACATGAGGCTCTCCAGTTCAAAAGAATAAGTTGTTCTCTTTATAGGATAGAAAAAGAAGAGGAATTCAGTCTTCGAGGAAGATAATTGCTAAAAAGAATGCATGAGCACATGCAATATAAATATTAGATAACTCTTGGAAGATTTATGAACTAGAGCATAGAAAAACCAAAGCCCAGACTCGAGAAAAAGAGGGCCACAAGATTAGTGCTGGCAGGAAATAAACCAATGCTGGAAGGAGAGGGCGTTGAGGGACAATGTAGCTATGAAGGGACTCTCTTACACAGAGAAAATCTAGCTGGGAAGGAATATGATAAACCCCATGGAGGTCTTGAGATTAGTATGGAAGAAGGGATACTTCTACCACTGCCAAAGAGGTGGAGGGGAGTAACCTCCTCAATACATTTCTTTATTTTGGAAAGGGAATCCATAAAACCTGACCTGAGAAGAAGGTCGCGAACTTGATGTTGAGGGAGCACCTAATAAACCTCGTAGAGGCTATGACAGAGAGAAGATCTTTGAGAATTTGCAGAAGTTTCCCTAGTGATATCATGACATGGAACGAGGGTGGCCATAGTGCTAAGAGTGAATTTATTTGAGCCTACAATTGGGTGGAAAGGCGAACACCCACAATTAGTTGGCTGGATACAAATTGTAATAGATAAGTATTTCATATTCCCTGTGCACTTGAATTGAAATGCATGATTTGAATGCATGTATTTGTGAGAAACATATACCTCCTAGATATAAGAGGATGATGGCATGATATTGTGTCAAAATGTGCTTCACGTGAAATTGATGGTAATAATGCTTATTGTTCTTCTGTAAACTGTTTCATTTGAATGGTTGTACGATGACAAGTTTTGCCTCTATGCTAGTTGTAAAATAATCCAGGTGTTTTCCCAAGGATCAACTTCACAATTCTAGAGCTGGGACAGACTCTATAAGACTACTACAATCCTGTTGATCCCTTGAAAATACCTTTCTCTATTACAAAAATTGAGTACTATGAATGGAAGGTGCTTCCTTCAAACTAGTCGTCTAAGAGACCACAGGATCATTCCCACGACCTTAACCAAATTTCGGCTAAGAGTAAGGAGTGTAGCCTCTGAAGCTTGAAAAAGTTCCATAGGACTAGGACCGTGGAACCCTTGGCTACACTAAAAAAGGAGCTAATTTTTTCGGACTTCGGGACTCCAGGGTGAATGAACATCACAATGTCTTAAATGCATCCAAGATGAATTGTTAGACCAATAACTTGAATGTTGATCAAAAATTGACTGTCATTTACCTGTTATCGTGGGATTCATCCCCTTGTTAAACCCTAATCGAATTCTCAGTCATGACGTAACATGAGCCATCAATCTAAGAACCTTCAATATCCTTTCTGATTGTCGAAGTGAGCCATGGTCATTCGACGTTGAACCACTTCGGGAGAAAAAGGGTGTTAAACGGTTGGAACCTACGAATGTCGAATTCACGAAGTAACGTGGGCTGTGGATCTAAGGATCCTTCAAGACCCTTCTTGAATGTTAGATCGAGCTTAGTGGAAGAATAAAGTAAGTGATACTAGTAACTAACAACAAGTAGTTGTCCCCACTTCATGACCCACTTGGCAGGTAATCATTTAGAGGAATTGAAGGATTAAGAGTTGTAAGGAGCGTGAAGTTGCGAAGTCTTGAAGTGGCGAAATCACACTACTTGTTAGATCATGGGGAAGAGTTCGGGAGTAATGTGAGTTGTTGATCTGAGAATTAGTTGGGATCCCTTCTCCATCATTCGATCGACTAAGTGGGAGGATAACATAAGGACTTCGATGAAGTCTCAATTTGGGAAACGTAAGGCACAAAGTGTGGAGTTTTCCCAAAGGATGGAGTGACTTTAGTAGCTGACATGCCTAATGTACATAGTGGGAGTCCAACCGCGTGACATCTCGTGGATAAGCCACGTGTCTTGCCGAGTCATCATATATGGTATAAGGTCAGAGAGATGGGTGCCACATGTCAAGGTGGCATCATCACCACATATCTGCTAGGTGGCAGATGGAAGTAGGGACACTCATGCAAAATTCCACGTACGCAAGAGGGACCCACTTCGGGAGTTTGGGACTTCATAACTCTGGGTGTTTGGAGTGCTAAGACACAAGCTCCAAAAGGTTCAAAGGCCGGAGCCATGTGGCAGGACTCTGGGGTTCAGGACTTTGGAGGATTTGCAAATAGACAAAAGTGGTTGAAGCATCGAAGCGCCAAATTGCCAAAGCACCAAAGTTTCTCCGATTGTAGTGTCAAGCTCCGATAGGTCGATCTTGTGTGCATCATGGTGATGTGGTATGTATGGATAGCTCCATGTGGTATCATGGGATTGGACATAAATTAGGTGTTGGACCCCACATCTCTAGTCAATTCCAAGCGACGTGTTAAGTGAAAGTAAATATTAACCGTTAGATCCAAAGGTGGACATAACTCCACCATATATTTTGGAGTAGGGAGAGGCTCCATGACTTTGGGTCTCTGAGAAGCTTTAGTGCTGTACAAAACATCGCGGAAAGGCTGAAGTCTGGAGGAATAGGTTATAGCGCCGGTTACATGGTAAGGTAAAAGGGAAAACAAGAATCAATGTTCTGGAAGTGAATAATCCTGCGACGAATCGACAAAGACTTTCCCCTGTAAACCCTTCTTCCATGGCCACACCATTTCCAAAGGATGACAATCAGAACCATGACAATGCCATGTTGGATGGTACAAGGAAGGTGAAGCCATGTGGATGCCATGTGGCAAAGGGGGTGGCCATTGGCCAATGACACCCCAAAAAATTCAGAAGCCCACAACTCTCGAACCAAAACCAAGTTTTGGATGAGTTTATAGTCGTTGGAAATATCTCAGAGAGAATAAGGAAATGGTGCACTTATTCGAGGGATTCAAGAAGCTGAAAAAATGAGGAAGCCCGAGTTTTTTGGTTATGTTTGTATATGTTTGAGTGCATGGATTTAAAGCATCATGAGGTTTCTTGATATGAAGATTGATATTAAGACCAAATAGATATGAATGATATTAAATGTGCAAGTGATGCACATGTATGATGTAAGAGTATATGTATACTAAAGGCATGATGTGACTGCCTAAATGAGTGAAATGTAAGGCAATAATTTCACTTTCCAATATTGAATGAATACAGTGGATGCATGGATGAATCTATTCTGATGAGTCATGAAAGTTTTGTTTTGAATAATAGTTTGAGGGGAATGTGTTCCATTACCTTAGGAAAATCTAGTATAAATAGATGAAAGAGTAAATGAGAAAGGATGTTTTGTTGTCATGATAAAAGACAACATGAATACAACTTCGAGAACCACATGTACATGATTGTGAAAAATCATGAACTAAATAATTTTCAATCGATATGGAAATGAAACTGTAAAGGGTGCCTATGTTGGGAACACACACAACATGCTAAAGCATGTGATTAAATGCATGGAAGCACAGTTTGAAAGAAAGCCAAAAACATAAAGAACATGCTTTTAATGTGTATTTTGAATACATCATAGGAATTCATGTTTATATTCTTTATGGAATATTTGGTAAAAAACTAAAGTGGTAAAGCTGAAGCTAACTCAAAATTGAGTCCATCAAATATAGTGATGGATATGCAATAAATAAGTTGCATGCTGAAGGATTTCCCTGTGGAGGAAATGTGTGAAGACTCTGTCAGGAGAACAAAGTCACAACCTTAATGACTGCTAAGAATTGAGAAGTGGGATGCAAGTATATATATATATAATAATAATAATAATAATAATAATAATAATAATAATAATAATAATAATAATAATAATAATAATAATAATAATAATAATAATCATCCTAGATTACATTTTAAAAACATCATGCATGAATGGAAGACAACTTCCAATGGTATATAGCCTCTGATAAAGAATACATGCAAGAAGGTTATTGTTGAAAGATTGTTGAAGGGACTTTGGGAGACCCATGGAGCACTACTAATGAGGTAAAAATCATAAAAAGGGTGCTAGAAACCATAAAAGGTATTAAACTGTTTATTCCTGTGTGGCATAAGGTATGGAGGGATTTGGTAAGAATCCCCTATGAAGTATTTTAATTTCTTACTGATATGCGAATAATTTTGAGTGGATATTGTATGCCATTGCTACCCAAGCAGGGTAAGATTCAGGAAAGAAGAATTTGAATAATAGAGAGAGGAAGTCTATGCTAGTCAAGGATGAGTTATAATCCTTGCAATAAAATAAATGAGTAAGGATTACCATGGGTACAATGACCAATCTAGGGAGATCGGGAATAAAAGTGCTCATAATTAGCACATTGCATGGAATGAATTGAGGAAATGCATGTTTTCATAGGAGGGAAGACAATATATTTCCCATTAAGGAAGGAGGACCTTCCAATACTCTACTTAAATTCTAGATGTGTTAAAGAAAAGGGAATTTCGGTGGCCATGAGTGTTGGCACCCTGGTTACTAATGAAGGGACAATGCTTGAATGCATTTATGTGAAACTTTTAGTTTCATATGTGCTAATTTGGGATCATGATCATCCTGTAGAAGGAAGCACAATTCTGCTATAATAATGAACGAGAATGAATAAGCCATATGGTGAAGAGGTTGGTTAAGATCCAACACACAATGGCGAATTTCTTGTCATAAAGTCTGGAAAACTTGAAATCAATGCAAGGGTGCATTGGGTATGAATGTGGCCATGATTATTGGCACATTGATTAAATTCATTTGATATTTGAATTGCATTTGGAAAATTTGGTATGTTGAAAGGATGCATACGTAAATAATGATATTTCCTTTTGCTTTTCACCCTTGAATAGATGAAAATGACTTGGATTGTTAGTATGCACAATTCTGAAATTGTTTGTGAGCCACTACAAGTGTGCAATGAAAATATAATGTGCAAGAGAACTAACAATTTGTTTGGCCGAGGAATGTTGACATTGCAAGAAGAAAGGGTCTTGGATATGGCAGTGTTTTAAGCCCATAAGGAAGACCAATTTCCTGTTGAGCCAAATTTTATGGGAAGGAAAGTCCCATACTTGTGAATCTGGTTCTTGTGCGGAATAGATCTGAAACTAAATGTGGAATTTGGAAATCTGTAGGTGACAAATTTGCAAGAAAATTCTGAATTTGAAATTGATGATAATATTTCATAATTAATGTATATTTGTGATATAGGTGAGATGGAAATATTTGTTTAGGGAGGACATATGAAGGCTGTCAAAGATGTAAAGCATGAAAAAGGCTACTGTTAAGACATGAGAACCCTGTGGTAAGCCATGATCGCCCTAGAATATATTGTGTTGTGGTAACACAAGACAAAAGGACGCATCGACAAAGAAAGTCAGAGGGATGTCTCGAATGTAAGGCTCAATGAAGTCTCTATAAATCTTCTTGTACGAGAAATACTTGCAAGGAAAGATGGATTGCCCAAGAGACTATATAGCAGGGAAGGGGATGCCTGAGCCTGAGCCTGGAGGGTGAGTGACCACAAGGAAGAGAAGACTTTGATAATTCTTGTAAACGATTGATTGGGATAATCCACACAATGGGTATGTCAAGGAAAAACAATGAGCCAATATAACAAGACAACAATATGGATGCAAAACCACAAATTGCACATATAAGTATTGTGCTAGATCATGAATTTTTTCCTCTTGAATTTTGCACAACAATAATATTTTTTCGCATGAAATTGTGATTAATATGATTGTTGTCCAAAATTATTAAAGGAAGGTGATGAAGGCCAAGGGTCTGGAAAGGAGTTGACCAAGAAAGAGGATCAATATTTTTGAAGCAACGGAATGACAAAGGTATGACATGTGTTACTGGGAAAGAACACCGAGGATAATGTTCCTTTGAAGGGGAGGGGATTGTAATACCCCTATTTCCCCCAGCTTGTAATTAATCATTATTTATGATTACCATGCTATGGCATGCGAACAATGTAAATTTATTATTGTTTAGATTGCCAAAAACTGACTATGGGGGTGAAGCCTTGAAGTAATGTCCATGATATCATTGGAGGAAAAAGTGAGGAAACTGTAGAGAGGGTTCATTATGTCAAAATAACCCAAATTCTCTTCGCTAAAATACTAAGCCTCATCCCGATCCCAAGGAAAAATAAGTTAATGAGAAAAGGATTGGTGGTTGAAAAATCGACTACCCCAATGAATGGAAGCATGGAGAGTCTCGCCGAGGAGACAAAAAACTGCAAGCCTAAATTACCACAGAGTGCAGTTTCCTGTAGGCCTAGATAATTTGACTCAAGTTCCTTCTGAAAAAAGGAATAAGATAGGTACAAAACCTTCTTGGGGAGGAAAAATGCATGCAAGAATACACACTAAGGCATACGAGAAGGAGACCATGCCCACAGGGGGGGGGGGGATGCGAACTGGATATGCTAAGGGAAGAAAAMCACTAGAGAAAGAGGAGAGCACGTGAGGCTCTCCAATTCAGATGAATATMTGAAAGAATAAGTTGTTCTCATTATAGGAGAGAAACAAAGGAGGAATTCAGTCTCTAAGGAAGATAAATTTTGAAAAGAATGCACGAGMACGTGCAATAAAAAGATCAGAGAACTCATGGAAGAATTTTGAAYTGGAGCATAAAAGACCTGAARCCTAGACTAGMGAAAAAGAGGGCCCTGGGATTGGTGCTGGCTAGAAAGAAACCGATGCTGGAAGGAGAGGGTGTCAAGGGATAGTGTAGCTATGAAGGGACTCTCTTGCATAGAGGAAATCTAGCTAGGAACGTATTTGATAAACCCCATGGAGGTCCTGAGCTCAGTGGGGAAGAAGGGAGACTTCTACTATTGCCAGAGAGGTGCATGAGAGTAACCTCATCGATACCTTTCTTGATTTTGGAAATGGAATTAGAAAACCTGACCTAAGAAGAAGGTTGCAAGCTTAATGCTGAGGGAGCACCTGATAAACCTCACAGAGGCTATGACAGAGAGATGATCTCTGAGAATTTGTAGAAGTTTCCCTAGTGATATCATGGCTTGGCATGGGGGTGGCTAGAATGATAAGAGTGAATGCCTCTGAGCCTATGGTTGGGTGAAAAGGAGAAACTCCACAGTCGGTTGGATGACTACAACTTGTAATAGATAAGTATTTCATATACCATGTGCACTTGAATTGACATGCATGATTTGAATGCATGTATTTGTGCAATACATATACCTCCTGGATATAGGAGGACGATAGCATGATATTGTGTCCAAATGTGCCTCATGAATTTGATGGTAATAATTCTTATTGTTCTTATGTAAACTGCTTCATTTGAATGGTTGTAATATGATGAGTTTGGCCTCTATGCTGGTTGGAAATTGTTGATTAAGGTTGGTTGTCATTGATGTCAACCCTTGAAGAAAGCCTCATAGCACAAAGTTTTGGGTAATGGACCCAATATTGTTTGATGTAAATATGACTCATTATTGTTTTGTCATGGTTGATAATAAGTAAATATGGATGAACTCCAAAGTGGTCCCCTTATGGTGAAAG
>JZKD02S0216791.1:0-21908 GCA_000966675.3 Picea glauca
AGTTGACACTTTAGTTTGACTAGTTGAGTTGAGTTTAGATGTTGCATTGGTTTTGTCACCATGCAACATTGGGATCATCACCAACTCACTACTCTTTGTTCAACCAGTTAACTGAAGACTAATTGACTAGTTAACTCAGCTAGGTGGCAGTTCACTCCCGTAACTGCCTGAGAGACTAGACTAGGTGGCAGTTTACTATTGTAATTGTTGGTGTGTGTCCAGATCAATCTAGACCACCACTATGGCTCATTAGTTACTCATTTATTCTATATATATTGTAAATTATTCACTCTTTGAGTGTGGAATACGGTTAATGAGAATTCTTCCATTCTTTTTATCTTGCTTCTTCTTTCTCAATTTCTCTCTGCAAATGTGTGTAGTATTTTCTAGATAGATCTATTTTGTGCAGGTTCAACACATTTACAGTTTCATCTATGCTTGTACGGTGGATGCCTGCTGCTTCACCTCTTGGATCTGTGCTTCCAATCTCCTCAGCTCCAATCTTCTGCAAGGCTCTCGTAGGTCTGTGCACTCTGATCACTCAATGTTTTACATTATGTAGCCAATGCCATGATTCATTCTATTGCACTCCTAGCATAGTCTTCCCTCTAATCCCACACTTTTTTCATAGTGCTCGGCACTGTTTGAAGTTCAAACTCTGCTACTCTTTCTTGAAGCTACTAAATGGCTTCAACGAGCTTCCCCACTTGCATATTTGTTGACTCTGGTTACTCCCCTGCCAAGGCCGACATAGAGTGAAGTTCTCTATTTACTGCCTCTTTGACCGTAATCTTCTCTGCAAGAAGTTGGTATTTTTCTTCCTATATATTTGCATTATTCTTCTCAAACTCCACCTGAATTTCACTTTTCTCCTTCTGCGCAACTTGAAGTTTCTCTAGGACCTCCTCCTTTTCTTGCTTTAAGGCCTCTGTGGCCTTCTCCTTTTCCTATTGGGCTCAACGAAATCAAACCTTTGTCACATCTACTAACCTTCACAATTGGGTGGGATCATCCCCTAATTCTACATTTTTTGTTGAGGATGGCGCAGTAAGCACTACACAGCTTGAATGGATAGCTTGTTGGATGTCTCTGAGCTCTTTCTCTATTTTGTCATACATCGAATCCTACTTTGCTCAATGTTTCTTCAAGATGTCTTTTGAAGCGTCTTCTACATCTGTGATGATGAGATCAATGTCATCCATTGTGAGCACATTCTTCAACTGAAGCTTGTTGGTGTGATCCTTCTTCCTTGCCAAAGGTTTCTCCAGGAAAACCTTCCTCTTCTGTGATGCTTCTGTTGTGGTGAGGGTATCCTTTGGTGGTGTCGCTTCGCCTTTGTCCTGCTTTTCTCCTTCTTCCTCTCCTTCCTCTTGGTTCACTTAGTCACCTCCTCCTCCTACAGATGAGTCAGGCACAGTTTCCTCTGATGCGTTGTCCTTCTCATCACATTATATGTCTTGGACTTCATCCTTTTTCTTCTTTTTCTTTGCGTTGCTCTGTCCATCATGTTCGACCTGGGTGACTAATGGGCTTCCAATGATATCGGGGTTGGATAATTCTACATCCTCCACTGGTACACGGAATTCTGTTGGCCATTCCTTAGTGATGTCTTACATGTCTTCCTTAGTCAACTTATAGTACGACTACAACTCCTCCTTACTTTCATCCCCACGCATGGTGATGTAGATGAAGTGTCGATCTACGCGGAACTTCGCTAGTGGCATGTATCAATGGAGTGTATTTGGTGTCATTCGGGGAAAGGATTCAATGACGCGCTTCAGTTGTAGCTAATAAGTATGGAAGACAACATTCGACTGCACTGCTTCTCCATATCGTTCGTATACCACAAGGTATCAAACCTCGCGAGCAACGGTTATGATGGCTCAACTTCTAGGAAGGTTGCTCCTTCTGGCATTTTCCAAGCGACAAATGCGATTAAGATCAGTAGCTAACTAAAATGAAATTCATATCCTTGGTCCTATGCTTCGTGACAGTCCCTCTCCAACTCATTCACGAGGTAACTCTCTCGGTTCATCTGCATTCCTTCGACACACTTCCCTGCGAGGTCGACTGCGAGCCCTGTGACTTGTGTCAGATAGTTCTTTCGAACGAGCTTGCCAGTGATCAATTGGAAAGTAAGGTGCACTACGCCATCCTAGATGGAGTCTACCTTGTAGCCTCTCTTTCCCTTATTTACATCGCCATAGGCCTCCTTGATATGCTTGGCCAAGGAGTGATTTGATGTCTTTCCTGGGTAGAACTAGTGAGGGTCTGATCCCTACATGCTCAATCCAGTGATCAGGTGGATAAGTGTCGGATCCACAGTGATGCGCCTATCTAAACAGAGATATCATCCATGGTAGCATGAAAGGAGGATTTTAATGTAATCTTTAACCTCCTAATGCTGACCTAAGTAGGGGATCTTCATTACGTTCAAGATCGTGGAACACGTGAGCTCCTTAATCCACTGCTGGGGAACTATCTTGGGATTCTTCACCGTCATCTTCATCAGGTACCTATGCGGTTCTAGAATCTCATAATTCTTCCTATTTATGAGGTCGAAATCACTGATATTGAGAGCTGGGATCAGTCCCAACTGAGGTCCGACTACGTGTATCCCTTTCAGGAGGTATGTAGTGATCAGTGTGTACTCAAAGTCATGCAAGACGCTGTCATGACTAACCGTGCCAGCTAGAGGTGGGATGTAATCCAACAAGACTAAAGGGATCTGCTTCACATTAGACAGATCATCACAGTGCTTTCTTCTTTTCTCAAACACGGTTCGGCTAGACCATCGTGTAGTCGAGGAGGATTCTTGTAATCCACTAGTCAACGATGCCTGTATTCCTATAGACATGACTTTCTTAGCCATGAGTTCGATCAATATCTCCTCTACATACTTCTCTAGCATGCTATGCTCACCCAACATTCACACCTATAATCACGGAGATCGGGTAGGTGAACAGACAGACCAGGTAATCAAATGGACGATGAGGTCTAGACAACACAATGCGATATGTGAGCAATTCTCTATCAGCTCAGATATATCAGTTTGAAAAGAGTGGTCCATGTTCGACATTCGATGCACTAAATAAGAAACGTCGTAATGGATTCCTTGAATAGGTCAAAATGCCTTAATCAATACAAATCCATCTGATATGGCGTGGTCTCATCGGTTCAATGGCGATCTGTCTGAAAATAAATGCGTTCTTAGCCATTCTGGAGCGTCATTCTAATGGTCGAGGTGCCTCCAATGCTCATATATCTTCGTCATGGCAAAGTTCCATTCTGCGTGGTTCTGCTATTCAAACGAGGTTCAAGTTCTTCAAGCATGCCTTCTGCGAAGTCTTCTTTGGGACTTCTTGTAGTTTTCCTAATTTTGCTTTCTTCTTACTGATCTTTCTTTCCTTCTTTCCTGTGATATGAGTCTATGGGTTCCTCTTTCCATCTTTATTCTTATCTTCTCTTAGCATAGTAACTTCGCACTACTGAGGGTCTTCCAAAGGTTTCAAGGGTAATACCTCTTCTCTTACTATTTCCGGGGTGAATGCACTTCTTTCTTATATGGACATGTTCTTTAAACCTTCTTGTGTTCTTCCAGCTTCGATAACCAGTTCTATGGCCCTCCATTTCTTAGACTTAACCTCTTGTTCTTCTATTAGTCGCGCTATTTTCCTAGCCATGAAGTCTCTTAATTCTTTCTTTTTCTGTTCTATGGCTTCTTCCTCTGCTTTCCTTCGCATCTAATCTTTCTCAATCCAGGTCTTTCCCAAAAAAAGTGCAAAAGGAGTGTTGTTGTCAACAAATGTAATGACTTCAAATTCTTCTTCGGTCGATGTTCCATAGGAAATCATAGCTACATTAGTAACTCTTCCACATAGGGTTATTATCTTTCCTTTATACAATCATATCCTTCCCAATGAAGGTACTATAGTAGGATTTCCCAAAATTTCCCAAGTTCTTTCTAGCATAATATTCACCTGTGTTTGATCATCCAAGACACGGTTATGTCAAAGTCTCATATTCTTGTTTCTATGCATTGCTTCTCTTTTAAGATCTCTAGTAAACTGATGTCTTTGTGATCATTCAACGTTTCTTTCAGCTGTAATAACATAGTCTCTGAGTTTTTCTGGTTTTCTAACATATCCTTAGTCCCTTGACCTCCTTCATAGTTTTCTTGTCTCATGTTCATATTTTAAACTTTGGAAATCATTCTAGGGAAATACTTAACTTTGTGACCAATATCTTTACAACAAATACAAATAGGACCTATACCAGGGCATTATTTAGCAAGATGTCTCGGAATCCTGCAGTTATAACATAGTGTCAATGCCCTCTTTATTTTAAACGAGTTCCATCCTTTCCTATACTACGCATTGGGATCACAGTGATGGACCTGCAATCTGCAAATATTATTTCTAGGTTCCTGCATCCACTTATTAGTCCAAAAAATCTTTCTATGCATAAGAATAACATATCTTTCACTATTTCTATCAAATTTATTCATATCAATTCTTTCTTATAGCTGTTTCCTAGTTTTCAGATGAGGACAAAATCTATCAAACATACCTAGATTCATAATTTGGAAGAAAAAATTTCCACTTATCTTACCTTTATCAGAGCACAAATCTTTAAGTATTACCTCTTTTCTTCAGATCTGGTTCCTTTCTTAGCACAAAGTTTTGTAAGTTAAGTAGAATACTGAGCACTACAGGAACAAATCTATGCACAAAACTTTCTCTTTTCTTCAGTTCCTAGAAATCATAGTTTCAGGTCCCGACAACGAATCCATTTGTTGGCACAGGGGAAGACCTAGGGTTCAACACCACCAAAAAAACCCTAACTATCGACCCTTTCAGCAACACCTGCGAAGCAGATGAAGTCTCACCCGAGGTAGAGGCAGGGGGGTTGTAGGACTCAGGTGTCTACAACCTAGCTGGGACACAGATATGTGATTACAACACTTAATAGAGCATTTAGCTAATAACATTCATTAGGTTATGATTCTCATTCACATCACATATTAAACCCTAGATACAGAACAACGCAGTAGAAACCAAGATCAAGTACTTTTCATCACTTAGCACATAGTATTGGATCAGATCTAGCATTCATTTATCATCAATAGAGCACTAAGAATCCATACATCTATCTAACATGCATAAAGATCAATACAAATACATATAAACAACATAAAAAACATCAACAACATCTCACAAAGCACATCAACACATGATATACGTGGTTCACCCCAGTGTGGGGCTACATCCACCAACTCTTCTTCTTCTTTATTAGTCTTCAAGCCTCTTACATTTCTCTGCCTCTGCACACAAAGCCATAGAGACAACTCCACAAAGGACAAGAGATCTGTGCGCACCTCACCAGATCCTCCTTCCCCGAATTAGGTCAGGGCACAAATCCTTACACAATTTGTGCACAAAGCCTCTTACAATCACTTGCACTTAGCTCTGAAAGTCTTAACATACTCTAGTCATGCACTAAGTCAATGACCTCTTGCACTAAGCCAATTCTAGTACTTCTTACATCGCTTAGATTTATATTTATACATTTACAAATAGGGCGTAGACATGGGCAAACCCATGGGCCAACATCCCATACCCGTTAGATAAACCCTAAAGTCCCAAAACGCCCGCAAAATGGGCGAGATCCCGTGATCTTCGCTTCACCGGAGCGCTCCGTCTTCGACCATCCCGTCGAAGTCCCAAAAATGGTCAAAAGTGACCAATGTTTACTCAAAACTTGGTCGAGGGCCAACAAGCCCCCAACACTCACCTGTGACTCGTCCCGAGTCACTCCGATCTGGGCAACTCTACTTCGAAGGCCTCGAGCTTAGCTCGAGCTACCTCGACTTGTTCCTTCGCTAGAGCCTCCGGCTCGACGAACTATTGAAGTAATTTCTCGGTGACAAGCCCTTCCAGGTGTTGTTCCACTATCACGACCATCTGATCCAGTTGTGAGCCTTGTCCCTTGATTTCTTTGAAAAGCATGCAGGATTCATCCTGCACCGGTTGGAGTCTATGTGTCACTTCCATAACCTTGCTCTGGATGGCAGTAACCTGGTGNATCTTGCTTCTTCTTTCTCAATTTCTCTCTGCAAATGTGTGTAGTATTTTCTAGATAGATCTATTTTGTGCAGGTTCAACACATTTACAGTTTCATCTATGCTTGTACGGTGGATTCCTGTTGCTTCACCTCTTGGATCTGTGCTTCCAATCTCCTCAGCTCCAATCTTCTGCAAGGCTCTCGTAGGTCTGTGCACTCTGATCACTCAATGTTTTACATTATGTGGCCAATGCCCTGATTCATTCTATTGCACTCCTAGCATAGTCTTCCCTCTGATCCCACACTTTTTTCATAGTGCTCGGCACTGTTTGAAGTTCAAACTCTGCTACTCTTTCTTGAAGCTACTAAACGGCTTCAACGAGCTTCCCCACTTGCATATTTGTTCACTCTGGTTACTCCCCTGCCAAGGCCGACATAGAGTGAAGTTCTCTATTTACTGCCTCTTTGACCGTAATCTTCTCTGCAAGAAGTTGGTATTTTTCTTCCTATATATTTGCATTATTCTTCTCAAACTCCACCTGAATTTCACTTTTCTCCTTCTGCGCAACTTGAAGTTTCTCTAGGACCTCCTCCTTTTCTTGCTTTAAGGCCTCTGTGGCCTTCTCCTTTTCCTATTGGGCTCAACGAAATCAAACCTTTGTCACATCTACTAACCTTCACAATTGGGTGGGATCATCCCCTAATTCTACATTT
Source organism: Picea glauca (assembly GCA_000966675.3). Lineage (NCBI taxonomy): Eukaryota > Viridiplantae > Streptophyta > Pinopsida > Pinales > Pinaceae > Picea > Picea glauca. The sequence continues at coordinate 6,778 of JZKD02S0216791.1, forward strand.
TTTGTTGAGGATGGCGCAGTAAGCACTACACAGCTTGAATGGATAGCTTGTTGGATGTCTCTGAGCTCTTTCTCTATTTTGTCATACATCGAATCCTACTTTGCTCAATGTTTCTTCAAGATGTCTTTTGAAGCGTCTTCTACATCTGTGATGATGAGATCAATGTCATCCATTGTGAGCACATTCTTCAACTGAAGCTTGTTGGTGTGATCCTTCTTCCTTGCCAAAGGTTTCTCCAGGAAAACCTTCCTCTTCTGTGATGCTTCTGTTGTGGTGAGGGTATCCTTTGGTGGTGTCGCTTCGCCTTTGTCCTGCTTTTCTCCTTCTTCCTCTCCTTCCTCTTGGTTCACTTAGTCACCTCCTCCTCCTACAGATGAGTCAGGCACAGTTTCCTCTGATGCGTTGTCCTTCTCATCACATTATATGTCTTGGACTTCATCCTTTTTCTTCTTTTTCTTTGCGTTGCTCTGTCCATCATGTTCGACCTGGGTGACTAATGGGCTTCCAATGATATCGGGGTTGGATAATTCTACATCCTCCACTGGTACACGGAATTCTGTTGGCCATTCCTTAGTGATGTCTTACATGTCTTCCTTAGTCAACTTATAGTACGACTACAACTCCTCCTTACTTTCATCCCCACGCATGGTGATGTAGATGAAGTGTCGATCTACGCGGAACTTCGCTAGTGGCATGTATCAATGGAGTGTATTTGGTGTCATTCGGGGAAAGGATTCAATGACGCGCTTCAGTTGTAGCTAATAAGTATGGAAGACAACATTCGACTGCACTGCTTCTCCATATCGTTCGTATACCACAAGGTATCAAACCTCGCGAGCAACGGTTATGATGGCTCAACTTCTAGGAAGGTTGCTCCTTCTGGCATTTTCCAAGCGACAAATGCGATTAAGATCAGTAGCTAACTAAAATGAAATTCATATCCTTGGTCCTATGCTTCGTGACAGTCCCTCTCCAACTCATTCACGAGGTAACTCTCTCGGTTCATCTGCATTCCTTCGACACACTTCCCTGCGAGGTCGACTGCGAGCCCTGTGACTTGTGTCAGATAGTTCTTTCGAACGAGCTTGCCAGTGATCAATTGGAAAGTAAGGTGCACTACGCCATCCTAGATGGAGTCTACCTTGTAGCCTCTCTTTCCCTTATTTACATCGCCATAGGCCTCCTTGATATGCTTGGCCAAGGAGTGATTTGATGTCTTTCCTGGGTAGAACTAGTGAGGGTCTGATCCCTACATGCTCAATCCAGTGATCAGGTGGATAAGTGTCGGATCCACAGTGATGCGCCTATCTAAACAGAGATATCATCCATGGTAGCATGAAAGGAGGATTTTAATGTAATCTTTAACCTCCTAATGCTGACCTAAGTAGGGGATCTTCATTACGTTCAAGATCGTGGAACACGTGAGCTCCTTAATCCACTGCTGGGGAACTATCTTGGGATTCTTCACCGTCATCTTCATCAGGTACCTATGCGGTTCTAGAATCTCATAATTCTTCCTATTTATGAGGTCGAAATCACTGATATTGAGAGCTGGGATCAGTCCCAACTGAGGTCCGACTACGTGTATCCCTTTCAGGAGGTATGTAGTGATCAGTGTGTACTCAAAGTCATGCAAGACGCTGTCATGACTAACCGTGCCAGCTAGAGGTGGGATGTAATCCAACAAGACTAAAGGGATCTGCTTCACATTAGACAGATCATCACAGTGCTTTCTTCTTTTCTCAAACACGGTTCGGCTAGACCATCGTGTAGTCGAGGAGGATTCTTGTAATCCACTAGTCAACGATGCCTGTATTCCTATAGACATGACTTTCTTAGCCATGAGTTCGATCAATATCTCCTCTACATACTTCTCTAGCATGCTATGCTCACCCAACATTCACACCTATAATCACGGAGATCGGGTAGGTGAACAGACAGACCAGGTAATCAAATGGACGATGAGGTCTAGACAACACAATGCGATATGTGAGCAATTCTCTATCAGCTCAGATATATCAGTTTGAAAAGAGTGGTCCATGTTCGACATTCGATGCACTAAATAAGAAACGTCGTAATGGATTCCTTGAATAGGTCAAAATGCCTTAATCAATACAAATCCATCTGATATGGCGTGGTCTCATCGGTTCAATGGCGATCTGTCTGAAAATAAATGCGTTCTTAGCCATTCTGGAGCGTCATTCTAATGGTCGAGGTGCCTCCAATGCTCATATATCTTCGTCATGGCAAAGTTCCATTCTGCGTGGTTCTGCTATTCAAACGAGGTTCAAGTTCTTCAAGCATGCCTTCTGCGAAGTCTTCTTTGGGACTTCTTGTAGTTTTCCTAATTTTGCTTTCTTCTTACTGATCTTTCTTTCCTTCTTTCCTGTGATATGAGTCTATGGGTTCCTCTTTCCATCTTTATTCTTATCTTCTCTTAGCATAGTAACTTCGCACTACTGAGGGTCTTCCAAAGGTTTCAAGGGTAATACCTCTTCTCTTACTATTTCCGGGGTGAATGCACTTCTTTCTTATATGGACATGTTCTTTAAACCTTCTTGTGTTCTTCCAGCTTCGATAACCAGTTCTATGGCCCTCCATTTCTTAGACTTAACCTCTTGTTCTTCTATTAGTCGCGCTATTTTCCTAGCCATGAAGTCTCTTAATTCTTTCTTTTTCTGTTCTATGGCTTCTTCCTCTGCTTTCCTTCGCATCTAATCTTTCTCAATCCAGGTCTTTCCCAAAAAAAGTGCAAAAGGAGTGTTGTTGTCAACAAATGTAATGACTTCAAATTCTTCTTCGGTCGATGTTCCATAGGAAATCATAGCTACATTAGTAACTCTTCCACATAGGGTTATTATCTTTCCTTTATACAATCATATCCTTCCCAATGAAGGTACTATAGTAGGATTTCCCAAAATTTCCCAAGTTCTTTCTAGCATAATATTCACCTGTGTTTGATCATCCAAGACACGGTTATGTCAAAGTCTCATATTCTTGTTTCTATGCATTGCTTCTCTTTTAAGATCTCTAGTAAACTGATGTCTTTGTGATCATTCAACGTTTCTTTCAGCTGTAATAACATAGTCTCTGAGTTTTTCTGGTTTTCTAACATATCCTTAGTCCCTTGACCTCCTTCATAGTTTTCTTGTCTCATGTTCATATTTTAAACTTTGGAAATCATTCTAGGGAAATACTTAACTTTGTGACCAATATCTTTACAACAAATACAAATAGGACCTATACCAGGGCATTATTTAGCAAGATGTCTCGGAATCCTGCAGTTATAACATAGTGTCAATGCCCTCTTTATTTTAAACGAGTTCCATCCTTTCCTATACTACGCATTGGGATCACAGTGATGGACCTGCAATCTGCAAATATTATTTCTAGGTTCCTGCATCCACTTATTAGTCCAAAAAATCTTTCTATGCATAAGAATAACATATCTTTCACTATTTCTATCAAATTTATTCATATCAATTCTTTCTTATAGCTGTTTCCTAGTTTTCAGATGAGGACAAAATCTATCAAACATACCTAGATTCATAATTTGGAAGAAAAAATTTCCACTTATCTTACCTTTATCAGAGCACAAATCTTTAAGTATTACCTCTTTTCTTCAGATCTGGTTCCTTTCTTAGCACAAAGTTTTGTAAGTTAAGTAGAATACTGAGCACTACAGGAACAAATCTATGCACAAAACTTTCTCTTTTCTTCAGTTCCTAGAAATCATAGTTTCAGGTCCCGACAACGAATCCATTTGTTGGCACAGGGGAAGACCTAGGGTTCAACACCACCAAAAAAACCCTAACTATCGACCCTTTCAGCAACACCTGCGAAGCAGATGAAGTCTCACCCGAGGTAGAGGCAGGGGGGTTGTAGGACTCAGGTGTCTACAACCTAGCTGGGACACAGATATGTGATTACAACACTTAATAGAGCATTTAGCTAATAACATTCATTAGGTTATGATTCTCATTCACATCACATATTAAACCCTAGATACAGAACAACGCAGTAGAAACCAAGATCAAGTACTTTTCATCACTTAGCACATAGTATTGGATCAGATCTAGCATTCATTTATCATCAATAGAGCACTAAGAATCCATACATCTATCTAACATGCATAAAGATCAATACAAATACATATAAACAACATAAAAAACATCAACAACATCTCACAAAGCACATCAACACATGATATACGTGGTTCACCCCAGTGTGGGGCTACATCCACCAACTCTTCTTCTTCTTTATTAGTCTTCAAGCCTCTTACATTTCTCTGCCTCTGCACACAAAGCCATAGAGACAACTCCACAAAGGACAAGAGATCTGTGCGCACCTCACCAGATCCTCCTTCCCCGAATTAGGTCAGGGCACAAATCCTTACACAATTTGTGCACAAAGCCTCTTACAATCACTTGCACTTAGCTCTGAAAGTCTTAACATACTCTAGTCATGCACTAAGTCAATGACCTCTTGCACTAAGCCAATTCTAGTACTTCTTACATCGCTTAGATTTATATTTATACATTTACAAATAGGGCGTAGACATGGGCAAACCCATGGGCCAACATCCCATACCCGTTAGATAAACCCTAAAGTCCCAAAACGCCCGCAAAATGGGCGAGATCCCGTGATCTTCGCTTCACCGGAGCGCTCCGTCTTCGACCATCCCGTCGAAGTCCCAAAAATGGTCAAAAGTGACCAATGTTTACTCAAAACTTGGTCGAGGGCCAACAAGCCCCCAACACTCACCTGTGACTCGTCCCGAGTCACTCCGATCTGGGCAACTCTACTTCGAAGGCCTCGAGCTTAGCTCGAGCTACCTCGACTTGTTCCTTCGCTAGAGCCTCCGGCTCGACGAACTATTGAAGTAATTTCTCGGTGACAAGCCCTTCCAGGTGTTGTTCCACTATCACGACCATCTGATCCAGTTGTGAGCCTTGTCCCTTGATTTCTTTGAAAAGCATGCAGGATTCATCCTGCACCGGTTGGAGTCTATGTGTCACTTCCATAACCTTGCTCTGGATGGCAGTAACCTGGTGCTGGAATACGCGTTTCTCCTATGACCTCTTCATATTCTCAACTACAGTTAGTAGTTTCATCTGTGCTTGTACAATGGACGCATGCTTCTTTGCCTCCTGGAGTTGTGATTCCAATATCCTCAGCTCCAGATCTTCTGCAAGGCGCTTGTAGGTCTGCGCACTTTGATCTCTCAATTTTTTACATTATGCGGCCAATTCCCTGATTTGTTCCACTGTGCGCCCGGCATATTCTTCCCTCTGATACCACACTTCTTGTGGAGTGCTCAGAATTTCTTGAAGTTCTAACTCTGCTACTCTTTCTTGAAGCTACTGAATGGCTTCAACAAGCTTCCCCACTTGCATCTATGTTGATTCTGGTTCCTCCTATGCCAAGGCCATCACAGATTGAAGTTCTCTAGTTACTGCCTCTTTGAACGTAATCTTCTCTAGGAGCACTTGGTGTTTTTCTTCCTATATATTTGCATTGTTCTACTCAAACTACACCTAAATTTCACTTTTCTCCTTCTACGCAACTCGAAGTTTCTCTTGGACCTCCTCCTTTTCTTGCTTTAAGGCCTCTATGGCCTTCTCCTTTTCCTATTGGGCTCAACGAAGTCGAACCTCTGTCACATCTGATAACCTTCGCAACTAGGTGGGCTCATCCTCCAATTCTACATTTTCTGCTGAGGATGGCGCAGTAAGCACTGCGCGGCTCGAATGGATATCTTGTTGGATGTCTCTGAGCTCTTTCTCTATTCTGTCGTACATCGACTCCTACTTTGCTCAATGTTTCTTCAATATGTCTTCTGAAGCATCTTCTACAACTATGATGATGAGATCAATGTCATCCACTATGAGCACGTTCTTCGACTTAGGATTGTTGGTGCTATCCTTCTTCCTTGCCAAAGGTTTCTCTAGGGAAACCTTCCTCTTCTGTGATTCTTCTGTTGTGGTGAGGGGATCATTTGGCGGTGTCACTTCACCTTTGTCTTGCTTTTATCCTTCTTCCCCTCCTTCCTCTTGGTTCAATTCGTCTCCTCCTCCTCTTGTAGGTGAGTCAGGTGCAATTTCCTCCGATGCGTTGTCCTTCTCATCACTTTCTATGTCTTGGACTTCGTCCTTTTTCTTCTTTTTCTTTGCACTACTCTGTACATCATGTTCGACCCAGGTGACTAATGGGCTTCCAATGATATTAGGGTCGGAGAGTTCTACATCCTCCACTGGTACAAGGAATTTTTCTAGCCATTCCTTAGTGATCTCCTCTATAGACTTCTCTAGCATGCTATGCTCGCCCGACATTCACACTTGTAATGCCGGAGATCGGGTAGGCGAACAGACAGACCAGGTAATCGAACAGACAACACAATGTGATATGTGATCAATTCTTTGTTAGCTCAAAGATCTCAGTTTGAAAAAAGTGGTCCCGGTGCAACATTCGACGGATTAAATAAGCAACATCATAACGGATTCCTTCAATGGGTCGAAATTCCTTAATCAATACAAATCCATCTTTTATGGCGCGATCTCAATGGTTCAATGGCAATCTGTCCAGAAATAATTGTGTTCTTAGCCATTATGGAGCGTCATTCTAATAGTCGGGACACCTCCAAAGGTCATATAGCTTCGCCATGGCGAAGTGCCATTCTGCGTGGTTATGTTATTCTGACGAGGTTCAAGTTCTGCAAGCCTGCCTTCTGCAAATTTTTCTCTGGGACTTCCTTTAGTTTTCCTAACTTTGTTTTCTTATTATTGAGCTTTCTTTCCTTCTTTCCTGTGATATGAGTCTCTGTGTTCCTCTTTCCATTTTTATTCTTATCTTCTCTTAGAATAGTAAATTCGCACTGCTGAGGGTCTTCCAAAGGTTTCAAGGGTAATACCTCTTCTCTTACTATTTCTGGGGTGAATGCACTTCTTTCCTATATGGACAGGTTCTTTAAACCTTCTTGTGTTCTTCCAGCTTTGATAGCCAGTTCTCTGCCCTATGTTGCTTCTAATTAACCTCTTGTTCTTCTATTAGTCGTGCTATTTTCCTAGCCATGAAGTCTCTTAATTCTTTCTTTTTTCTGTTCTGTGGCTTCTTCCTCTGCTTTCCTTCGGATATGATCTTTCTCAATCCAGGTCTTTCCCAAAAAAAGTGAAAAAGGATTGTTGTTCTCAACAAACTTAATGAATTCAAATTCTTCTTCGGTCGATGTTCCATAGGAAATCATAGGTACATTAGTAACTCTTCCACATAGGGTTATCATCTTTCCTTTAAACAAGCCTATCCTTCCCAATGAAGGTACTATAGCAGGCTTTCCCAAAATTTCCCAAGTGCTTTNACTCTGGTTACTCCCCTGCCAAGGCCGACATAGAGTGAAGTTCTCTATTTACTGCCTCTTTGACCGTAATCTTCTCTGCAAGAAGTTGGTATTTTTCTTCCTATATATTTGCATTATTCTTCTCAAACTCCACCTGAATTTCACTTTTCTCCTTCTGCGCAACTTGAAGTTTCTCTAGGACCTCCTCCTTTTCTTGCTTTAAGGCCTCTGTGGCCTTCTCCTTTTCCTATTGGGCTCAACGAAATCAAACCTTTGTCACATCTACTAACCTTCACAATTGGGTGGGATCATCCCCTAATTCTACATTTTTTGTTGAGGATGGCGCAGTAAGCACTACACAGCTTGAATGGATAGCTTGTTGGATGTCTCTGAGCTCTTTCTCTATTTTGTCATACATCGAATCCTACTTTGCTCAATGTTTCTTCAAGATGTCTTTTGAAGCGTCTTCTACATCTGTGATGATGAGATCAATGTCATCCATTGTGAGCACATTCTTCAACTGAAGCTTGTTGGTGTGATCCTTCTTCCTTGCCAAAGGTTTCTCCAGGAAAACCTTCCTCTTCTGTGATGCTTCTGTTGTGGTGAGGGTATCCTTTGGTGGTGTCGCTTCGCCTTTGTCCTGCTTTTCTCCTTCTTCCTCTCCTTCCTCTTGGTTCACTTAGTCACCTCCTCCTCCTACAGATGAGTCAGGCACAGTTTCCTCTGATGCGTTGTCCTTCTCATCACATTATATGTCTTGGACTTCATCCTTTTTCTTCTTTTTCTTTGCGTTGCTCTGTCCATCATGTTCGACCTGGGTGACTAATGGGCTTCCAATGATATCGGGGTTGGATAATTCTACATCCTCCACTGGTACACGGAATTCTGTTGGCCATTCCTTAGTGATGTCTTACATGTCTTCCTTAGTCAACTTATAGTACGACTACAACTCCTCCTTACTTTCATCCCCACGCATGGTGATGTAGATGAAGTGTCGATCTACGCGGAACTTCGCTAGTGGCATGTATCAATGGAGTGTATTTGGTGTCATTCGGGGAAAGGATTCAATGACGCGCTTCAGTTGTAGCTAATAAGTATGGAAGACAACATTCGACTGCACTGCTTCTCCATATCGTTCGTATACCACAAGGTATCAAACCTCGCGAGCAACGGTTATGATGGCTCAACTTCTAGGAAGGTTGCTCCTTCTGGCATTTTCCAAGCGACAAATGCGATTAAGATCAGTAGCTAACTAAAATGAAATTCATATCCTTGGTCCTATGCTTCGTGACAGTCCCTCTCCAACTCATTCACGAGGTAACTCTCTCGGTTCATCTGCATTCCTTCGACACACTTCCCTGCGAGGTCGACTGCGAGCCCTGTGACTTGTGTCAGATAGTTCTTTCGAACGAGCTTGCCAGTGATCAATTGGAAAGTAAGGTGCACTACGCCATCCTAGATGGAGTCTACCTTGTAGCCTCTCTTTCCCTTATTTACATCGCCATAGGCCTCCTTGATATGCTTGGCCAAGGAGTGATTTGATGTCTTTCCTGGGTAGAACTAGTGAGGGTCTGATCCCTACATGCTCAATCCAGTGATCAGGTGGATAAGTGTCGGATCCACAGTGATGCGCCTATCTAAACAGAGATATCATCCATGGTAGCATGAAAGGAGGATTTTAATGTAATCTTTAACCTCCTAATGCTGACCTAAGTAGGGGATCTTCATTACGTTCAAGATCGTGGAACACGTGAGCTCCTTAATCCACTGCTGGGGAACTATCTTGGGATTCTTCACCGTCATCTTCATCAGGTACCTATGCGGTTCTAGAATCTCATAATTCTTCCTATTTATGAGGTCGAAATCACTGATATTGAGAGCTGGGATCAGTCCCAACTGAGGTCCGACTACGTGTATCCCTTTCAGGAGGTATGTAGTGATCAGTGTGTACTCAAAGTCATGCAAGACGCTGTCATGACTAACCGTGCCAGCTAGAGGTGGGATGTAATCCAACAAGACTAAAGGGATCTGCTTCACATTAGACAGATCATCACAGTGCTTTCTTCTTTTCTCAAACACGGTTCGGCTAGACCATCGTGTAGTCGAGGAGGATTCTTGTAATCCACTAGTCAACGATGCCTGTATTCCTATAGACATGACTTTCTTAGCCATGAGTTCGATCAATATCTCCTCTACATACTTCTCTAGCATGCTATGCTCACCCAACATTCACACCTATAATCACGGAGATCGGGTAGGTGAACAGACAGACCAGGTAATCAAATGGACGATGAGGTCTAGACAACACAATGCGATATGTGAGCAATTCTCTATCAGCTCAGATATATCAGTTTGAAAAGAGTGGTCCATGTTCGACATTCGATGCACTAAATAAGAAACGTCGTAATGGATTCCTTGAATAGGTCAAAATGCCTTAATCAATACAAATCCATCTGATATGGCGTGGTCTCATCGGTTCAATGGCGATCTGTCTGAAAATAAATGCGTTCTTAGCCATTCTGGAGCGTCATTCTAATGGTCGAGGTGCCTCCAATGCTCATATATCTTCGTCATGGCAAAGTTCCATTCTGCGTGGTTCTGCTATTCAAACGAGGTTCAAGTTCTTCAAGCATGCCTTCTGCGAAGTCTTCTTTGGGACTTCTTGTAGTTTTCCTAATTTTGCTTTCTTCTTACTGATCTTTCTTTCCTTCTTTCCTGTGATATGAGTCTATGGGTTCCTCTTTCCATCTTTATTCTTATCTTCTCTTAGCATAGTAACTTCGCACTACTGAGGGTCTTCCAAAGGTTTCAAGGGTAATACCTCTTCTCTTACTATTTCCGGGGTGAATGCACTTCTTTCTTATATGGACATGTTCTTTAAACCTTCTTGTGTTCTTCCAGCTTCGATAACCAGTTCTATGGCCCTCCATTTCTTAGACTTAACCTCTTGTTCTTCTATTAGTCGCGCTATTTTCCTAGCCATGAAGTCTCTTAATTCTTTCTTTTTCTGTTCTATGGCTTCTTCCTCTGCTTTCCTTCGCATCTAATCTTTCTCAATCCAGGTCTTTCCCAAAAAAAGTGCAAAAGGAGTGTTGTTGTCAACAAATGTAATGACTTCAAATTCTTCTTCGGTCGATGTTCCATAGGAAATCATAGCTACATTAGTAACTCTTCCACATAGGGTTATTATCTTTCCTTTATACAATCATATCCTTCCCAATGAAGGTACTATAGTAGGATTTCCCAAAATTTCCCAAGTTCTTTCTAGCATAATATTCACCTGTGTTTGATCATCCAAGACACGGTTATGTCAAAGTCTCATATTCTTGTTTCTATGCATTGCTTCTCTTTTAAGATCTCTAGTAAACTGATGTCTTTGTGATCATTCAACGTTTCTTTCAGCTGTAATAACATAGTCTCTGAGTTTTTCTGGTTTTCTAACATATCCTTAGTCCCTTGACCTCCTTCATAGTTTTCTTGTCTCATGTTCATATTTTAAACTTTGGAAATCATTCTAGGGAAATACTTAACTTTGTGACCAATATCTTTACAACAAATACAAATAGGACCTATACCAGGGCATTATTTAGCAAGATGTCTCGGAATCCTGCAGTTATAACATAGTGTCAATGCCCTCTTTATTTTAAACGAGTTCCATCCTTTCCTATACTACGCATTGGGATCACAGTGATGGACCTGCAATCTGCAAATATTATTTCTAGGTTCCTGCATCCACTTATTAGTCCAAAAAATCTTTCTATGCATAAGAATAACATATCTTTCACTATTTCTATCAAATTTATTCATATCAATTCTTTCTTATAGCTGTTTCCTAGTTTTCAGATGAGGACAAAATCTATCAAACATACCTAGATTCATAATTTGGAAGAAAAAATTTCCACTTATCTTACCTTTATCAGAGCACAAATCTTTAAGTATTACCTCTTTTCTTCAGATCTGGTTCCTTTCTTAGCACAAAGTTTTGTAAGTTAAGTAGAATACTGAGCACTACAGGAACAAATCTATGCACAAAACTTTCTCTTTTCTTCAGTTCCTAGAAATCATAGTTTCAGGTCCCGACAACGAATCCATTTGTTGGCACAGGGGAAGACCTAGGGTTCAACACCACCAAAAAAACCCTAACTATCGACCCTTTCAGCAACACCTGCGAAGCAGATGAAGTCTCACCCGAGGTAGAGGCAGGGGGGTTGTAGGACTCAGGTGTCTACAACCTAGCTGGGACACAGATATGTGATTACAACACTTAATAGAGCATTTAGCTAATAACATTCATTAGGTTATGATTCTCATTCACATCACATATTAAACCCTAGATACAGAACAACGCAGTAGAAACCAAGATCAAGTACTTTTCATCACTTAGCACATAGTATTGGATCAGATCTAGCATTCATTTATCATCAATAGAGCACTAAGAATCCATACATCTATCTAACATGCATAAAGATCAATACAAATACATATAAACAACATAAAAAACATCAACAACATCTCACAAAGCACATCAACACATGATATACGTGGTTCACCCCAGTGTGGGGCTACATCCACCAACTCTTCTTCTTCTTTATTAGTCTTCAAGCCTCTTACATTTCTCTGCCTCTGCACACAAAGCCATAGAGACAACTCCACAAAGGACAAGAGATCTGTGCGCACCTCACCAGATCCTCCTTCCCCGAATTAGGTCAGGGCACAAATCCTTACACAATTTGTGCACAAAGCCTCTTACAATCACTTGCACTTAGCTCTGAAAGTCTTAACATACTCTAGTCATGCACTAAGTCAATGACCTCTTGCACTAAGCCAATTCTAGTACTTCTTACATCGCTTAGATTTATATTTATACATTTACAAATAGGGCGTAGACATGGGCAAACCCATGGGCCAACATCCCATACCCGTTAGATAAACCCTAAAGTCCCAAAACGCCCGCAAAATGGGCGAGATCCCGTGATCTTCGCTTCACCGGAGCGCTCCGTCTTCGACCATCCCGTCGAAGTCCCAAAAATGGTCAAAAGTGACCAATGTTTACTCAAAACTTGGTCGAGGGCCAACAAGCCCCCAACACTCACCTGTGACTCGTCCCGAGTCACTCCGATCTGGGCAACTCTACTTCGAAGGCCTCGAGCTTAGCTCGAGCTACCTCGACTTGTTCCTTCGCTAGAGCCTCCGGCTCGACGAACTATTGAAGTAATTTCTCGGTGACAAGCCCTTCCAGGTGTTGTTCCACTATCACGACCATCTGATCCAGTTGTGAGCCTTGTCCCTTGATTTCTTTGAAAAGCATGCAGGATTCATCCTGCACCGGTTGGAGTCTATGTGTCACTTCCATAACCTTGCTCTGGATGGCAGTAACCTGGTGTTGGACTACGCGTTTCTCCTATGACCTCTTCATATTCTCAACTACAGTTAGTAGTTTCATCTGTGCTTGTACAATGGACGCATGCTTCTTTGCCTCCTAGAGTTGTGATTCCAATATCCTCAGCTCCAGATCTTCTGCAAGGCGCTTGTAGGTCTGCGCACTTTGATCACTCAATTTTTTACATTATGCGGCCAATTCCCTGATTTGTTCTACTGCGCGCCCGGCATATTCTTCCCTCTGATACCACACTTCTTATGGAGTGCTCGGCATTTCTTGAAGTTCTAACTCTGCTACTCTTGCTTGAAGTTGCTGAATGGCTTCAACAAGCTTCCCCACTTGCATCTATGTTGATTCTGGTTCCTCCTATGCCAAGGCCATCACAGATTGAAGTTCTCTAGTTACTGCCTCTTTGAACGTAATCTTCTCTAGGAGCACTTGGTGTTTTTCTTCCTATATATTTGCATTGTTCTACTCAAACTACACCTAAATTTCACTTTTCTCCTTCTACGCAACTCGAAGTTTCTCTTGGACCTCCTCCTTTTCTTGCTTTAAGGCCTCTATGGCCTTCTCCTTTTCCTATTGGGCTCAACGAAGTCGAACCTCTGTCACATCTGATAACCTTCGCAACTAGGTGGGCTCATCCTCCAATTCTACATTTTCTGCTGAGGATGGCGCAGTAAGCACTGCGCGGCTCGAATGGATATCTTGTTGGATGTCTCTGAGCTCTTTCTCTATTCTGTCGTACATCGACTCCTACTTTGCTCAATGTTTCTTCAATATGTCTTCTGAAGCATCTTCTACAACTATGATGATGAGATCAATGTCATCCACTATGAGCACGTTCTTCGACTTAGGATTGTTGGTGCTATCCTTCTTCCTTGCCAAAGGTTTCTCTAGGGAAACCTTCCTCTTCTGTGATTCTTCTGTTGTGGTGAGGGGATCATTTGGCGGTGTCACTTCACCTTTGTCTTGCTTTTATCCTTCTTCCCCTCCTTCCTCTTGGTTCAATTCGTCTCCTCCTCCTCTTGTAGGTGAGTCAGGTGCAATTTCCTCCGATGCGTTGTCCTTCTCATCACTTTCTATGTCTTGGACTTCGTCCTTTTTCTTCTTTTTCTTTGCACTACTCTGTACATCATGTTCGACCCAGGTGACTAATGGGCTTCCAATGATATTAGGGTCGGAGAGTTCTACATCCTCCACTGGTACAAGGAATTTTTCTAGCCATTCCTTAGTGATCTCCTCTATAGACTTCTCTAGCATGCTATGCTCGCCCGACATTCACACTTGTAATGCCGGAGATCGGGTAGGCGAACAGACAGACCAGGTAATCGAACAGACAACACAATGTGATATGTGATCAATTCTTTGTTAGCTCAAAGATCTCAGTTTGAAAAAAGTGGTCCCGGTGCAACATTCGACGGATTAAATAAGCAACATCATAACGGATTCCTTCAATGGGTCGAAATTCCTTAATCAATACAAATCCATCTTTTATGGCGCGATCTCAATGGTTCAATGGCAATCTGTCCAGAAATAATTGTGTTCTTAGCCATTATGGAGCGTCATTCTAATAGTCGGGACACCTCCAAAGGTCATATAGCTTCGCCATGGCGAAGTGCCATTCTGCGTGGTTATGTTATTCTGACGAGGTTCAAGTTCTGCAAGCCTGCCTTCTGCAAATTTTTCTCTGGGACTTCCTTTAGTTTTCCTAACTTTGTTTTCTTATTATTGAGCTTTCTTTCCTTCTTTCCTGTGATATGAGTCTCTGTGTTCCTCTTTCCATTTTTATTCTTATCTTCTCTTAGAATAGTAAATTCGCACTGCTGAGGGTCTTCCAAAGGTTTCAAGGGTAATACCTCTTCTCTTACTATTTCTGGGGTGAATGCACTTCTTTCCTATATGGACAGGTTCTTTAAACCTTCTTGTGTTCTTCCAGCTTTGATAGCCAGTTCTCTGCCCTATGTTGCTTCTAATTAACCTCTTGTTCTTCTATTAGTCGTGCTATTTTCCTAGCCATGAAGTCTCTTAATTCTTTCTTTTTTCTGTTCTGTGGCTTCTTCCTCTGCTTTCCTTCGGATATGATCTTTCTCAATCCAGGTCTTTCCCAAAAAAAGTGAAAAAGGATTGTTGTTCTCAACAAACTTAATGAATTCAAATTCTTCTTCGGTCGATGTTCCATAGGAAATCATAGGTACATTAGTAACTCTTCCACATAGGGTTATCATCTTTCCTTTAAACAAGCCTATCCTTCCCAATGAAGGTACTATAGCAGGCTTTCCCAAAATTTCCCAAGTGCTTTATGGCATAATATTCACCTGTGTTTCCTCATCCAAGACACAGTCTGTGTCAAAGTCTCATATTCTTGTTTCTATGCACTACTTCTCTTTTAAGATCTCTGGTAAACTGATGTCTTTG
>JZKD02S0216802.1:6164-21908 GCA_000966675.3 Picea glauca
CGACGAAGGAGCTCTGAGGAGAAATATGGATCGTTGGTCGATGTGCGAATGAGATAAGATGACAACCATAGATCTATGTGGGTCTCACCTAACTAGATTACAAAAGGAAAAAGGGACAAAAGATAAATAGCAAGCATGTTAATCGCAGATTGATGGTGGAGATTGAATCCATATATAAATCTGGCAGTGGTTGAGTGATGAGTTCATAGGGTCTAACCACCCAGTGATCCATTGAACATGGGAACATATCCAATGGATAATGATAAATGATATATGTGCCATGAATAGTAAGCAATCCCATGTACAAAATAGGGAAGGCATTTGGGACCAGTTGGAAGGATTATTTTCCTTTCGAGCCCAGTTTTAATGGAAACCTGGAGCTAACTTGTTGAATACAATTTCGTTGAAAAAAAATCCTTGGTGTGTGAGATTGAATATACAATGATACCCGGATCATGTTGAAAGGAGTTTAATATGATGAAAAGTGAGGAAGTTAGGCTATGAGTTTCGTACGGGAGCATGGAAGTGATGAAGATGATCTGAGGCTTGATGACATAAAGGATGAAGCATGTTGGAGAGGTGTTCTAAAGTATACTACTAGTTACAAATATTCTTCGAGAGGCATGGTGGAGGAAGGAAGGGGATTGGTGTCTCCTACGAGTTGGTGCCTATGATAGTTATGTTCCTTGGTGTTGGTTAATATTTCCCTTCTCTAGTTTTCTGAGTTATTGACCCAGGGTTCATGTCATTCGGGGTTCCAACAAAGCCTGTAAAACTATCATCCCTCCTGGTAAACCAGAAGGCAACACAACACCCGGAAGGTACTGCACAGTCTCACCTTAGATAGCTTTAAATGGGTGATTATAAGACTCGGGTGTTTACAACCTAGGATAGAGTAGGGGATAGGGGTTTCTTGATTAAATCCAGGTACCATGAGCTGTAAGGTAAACTACTTATCCCTTGAAGTCGCATACGTATATTTCATAGTTTAATTCCAACATAGTATAAACAGATTCATAACAATGTGCTAACTCATTCATCAAGCTTAACCATTAATTTCTGAAAGAAAGAAGAGGCATGCATACATTCAACATATTACATGAGTATTACCATGGTTCACCCCCTCCTAGGCTACATCCACAAAGATTTGGCTCTTGGCTCTTTTATTATGGTAGTCATGTATTCCTGGCACCACGCATTTACAATTCTCCACAAAACTGGGTAAGATCTATGTGAGGTGAACTAGATCGCACCGGGCTCTATAGCCTATGGTATAATCCTCAGATCTACCTTCCCTCGTATCTTGTTTTCTCAACATCCTACAAAATCGATTCATACAGCTAAAAACATTACATATCACCTACGCTCCTGCATGGTTATAGTCTCCAAAACTTAACTCCAAATCCTAACCCTCAACAACAAAAATAATAACAACAACCATAACCCTATATGATACTTTCGTATCTATATTTATAAATTTCGGTCTCTTTAGCCTTTTAAAAAATATTACCAAAACCCTAACCCTTCTTACGTTAGGTCTTTCTCCCATGCACGTGTTGTTCTTCCTCTAGTTGTCACTTTCCTTTGTGCACGCTTTCTTGCATGCGCGCGTGTTGTTCTTTTGCCAGTTGTTACTTCAGTTTTCTGCACGCTTTCTTTCCCACGATCGTTCTTCTTTCCTCTTTGGCCTAGTGCCAAAAGGCCCCCAACACTGACATGTGACTCATCCTGAGTCACCTAACTTCTCTGTGCTTCCTTGATCTCCTTGGTGATCATCTGGAACCCTTCCTGCAACTCTGCTTCTTTTGTCAGTTCCTGCGCGGTTTTCTCCTTGATGGTGTCAATTGTCTGATCTTCCACTTCCTCGCTCATCAGTCCTGCACATTCTAGTTGAGTCTGTGTTGTCTTTTTTATGGCTTCTTCTGCCTGCGCAAGTACTTCTACTACCCGTTCCGAAAATGGTTCTATTTGAGCCTAACACTCATATTTATGTGTTTGCGTAGTCATAAGTTTTGCCTATATATTCTTCAACTCTTGCATTCCCTAGACTCGTTCTGAAATTGGTATGGTCTTCTGTCATTGCTTGAGTTCTTGGATCATTGCATTGTTCCTCTCCTCCTCCTTGTCCTAGTGTTGGACCTGTGGATCCTCTTCCAGCCTTGTCCAAAGTTGTGTTGCTTTATCCAGCAAGTTGGCTACCGTGTAGACCTGTTTTTCTAGCTCCTGCAGTTGCATTGTTGCTTCCTACTTCCTTTTCTCCTTCATTGCTGGTGGATTTGTCGGTCTAATATATTCGTGGAGAGTCTCAATCGTTTTCTGATACTGATCAATTTCCTGTGCAATCTGGTCGATCTTTTCTATGGCTGGGAGTTCATTTCCTTGTGCAGTAGTTGGAAGTTTCCCAAAAATTTCTTCCACTCTGTGTTCCAGCTCGTTTCTACATTCTTTCTCCTCCTAAGTTTCAGATGTGGCCTGTGCACAAACTGTTTCCAATGATTCTCGCTTCTTTGTTGCTTGTTGTAGCTTGACTAAGTTTTTATGTGCTTGTGATTGCATCTTGTGGTTGACGCTAACCTGTAGTTTGTATAATTCTCTTGATGGAATCCATGTCAATACCAATTGGATATGATCCAAATCCTTCAGTGGTGTCTGTCCCACAATTTCATCCATTTGAAGCATGCTAGGCTTTATGTAGACCATGGAATGTGTGTGTGGTATCGGAAGAACTGGGTCGTGTTCTTCTACCTCCACCCTTTTTGTGGTCTGTGTGGTCAATGGCTCTATGCCTCTACTGCTACTCGTGATCTAGGCTTCCCCAAATTTCTTAAGGAGTTGTCCCATTTTTGTCAGTTCCTTCTAAAGTTTATCCCTATGGTGCATGACATGATCGAAATCCTCTACAAGGCAATCTTGGACCATTCTAACAATCATCTCTCCATCATCCTCCGTGATTGTGTAGTCCGATGGTGGTCATTGTGCCTTTGTTTTCTTATGTGCACTTGCTTCTTGTACCGCTGGTCTCTTAGTTCCCTCTGATTTCTGTGTGATGGGGTTCAATGCAATTTCATGTGCTCCCTCAACCGATTTCCATTTTCCCTTGGTCGACTGAGTGGTTTCTGTCCTCCCCTTCTGGGTCCCTAGCATCTTTGAGATGTCATCTGCCCAAGTCAACTTGGTTTGGCCCGTTCTTCATTTCTTGGGTACTGGGATTTGTGGAGGCTGTGTTTTTGCCTAT
The DNA here is from genome assembly GCA_000966675.3 of Picea glauca. Lineage (NCBI taxonomy): Eukaryota > Viridiplantae > Streptophyta > Pinopsida > Pinales > Pinaceae > Picea > Picea glauca. Next base: position 9,400 of record JZKD02S0216802.1, read on the forward strand.
GCAACCCCTCCTTCTATTGTTTGTCTCGGTACTTCTCTGGGTATGGTTGGAATCCTCCATTCATCAAGCCATTCGCTGATGATCATGTCGATATCTCCCTCAGTGATGAAATAGTGCATATGTAGCCACTATTTATCTAGATCCTTCCTTGGTTGTATCGACATGGCTTGTCTCCTAGCCTAGAAATTGGTGATGCCCCCGTATCATGTGACGGCCTTTGGTGTTATTTTCCATGCTCAGCTGATGGCTTCCTGTATCTCTTGTAGGTAAGCTTCGAATACGATTTCAATCTCCCTCTTATGCTTGGCTAGTGGTGTGGATCTCAGGACGTGATATCTTTCTCCTCCTAGCTGTGGTGTGGTACAAAAGATGGCATGTTCTGGTTCTTGCCATCCCATGAAAGCTATGAGAGTGATTATCCATGAGTAATGAAATTCTGTACATGTATCCTGCACATCTTTGCAATCTACTTGGAACAAGTTTGATAGGCATGGTGCCCAGCTCATGGAGGTGTCTTCTGCGCACTGATATGCAACAATAGTGACTCCTACCAGTACTTTGTCTTTGTGGCATTTGATTAGTAGTTTGTAGGCTAAGATTTTTGTGCCCAATTGCGTCGCGACATTTTTGATCTGTTTGATTATAATGGCTCTTGTTCCCTTGTCGATGCCATATTTCTTCTTCATCTCTTCTTCCAATGTTTTTTCCTTGGACTTATCATCCAAAATCAGTGGGGATCCATACCCTAGGTGGGTAGGCCTGTTATCTGCGCGATAAGTTCGATAGTTATGGGGACAGGTTTGTCCAGCCATACATCCCCTCCATGTGTAACTGATAACATTTGCTTGACGCATGCCAATGCATATTGGCCTCTACCAAAGTGTGGTATCTTCAGCAATGACTCCTACCAGTACTTCATCTTTGCGACATTTTCTTATTAGTTTGCAGGCTAAGATTTTTCCGCCCAATTGCGTCGCAACATTGTTGATCTTTTTGGTTATAATGCCTCTTGTTCCCCTGTCGATGCTATATTTCTTCTTCATCTCTTCTGCCAATGTTGTTTCCATGGAATTATCGTCCAGAATCAGCGAGGATCCATACCCCGGGTGGGTAGGCCTATTATCTATGCGATAATTTCGATAGTTATGGGGATGGTTTTATCCAGCCATACATCCCCTCCATGTGTAACTGCTAACAGTTGCTTGATGCATGCCAACACATATTGGCCTCTGCCAAAGTGTGGTATCTTCAGCAATCCTAGAATTCATGTTCTATCCAGTCCAATTGCCCACTAGTGTGGCTGAGTGATGGTTTCTTTGAGTTGGTTCACAACTATTTTTTGCATAAAGACTTGTCGTGAAAGCTCTAGATATTTGGTTTCATCTGCTACACCATGGTCGTAATACTTGATCTTCTCGACGTGACCCAATAGCTGCGGGTCCACCTGTACTCCCTCTGGTATGTGAGGTAGCACAATCTCTGCAGCTGGTTTCTTTCGAGGTGAGCTCGGTATCTAAACTTGTTCCTCCTGCTGTGTTGGTTGGCTCGAAGTTCCAACAACTCTTGTCTATTCCCATGTCATCCACTCTAGCCATGCCTAGGTAGTTCCAGCGGTCTCCTCGGCTAGGTGACCTAAGTCGGGTGCTTGTGTCTCGTCTGGTTTCTCCTCTTCTCCCAGATGTTGTGTCATTCCATTCACTTCCATGACTACTTCAGTATGTTATGGTGGTATTTTCTGGTGGGTTTCTTCTTCTTTTTTCTGAGAGTCATTCATCGTTTCTAGTGTATCCTGTTCCATGGCCTCTATTTGTGGTTGCAGAATCTCCTCTAGTATTGGTATGAACTCTACTAGGATTTCCTCTGGTGACAAGATTTCATCAATATCGATGATCTCTGGTGGTTGTTGCTCATTTTCTTCTAGTGGTCCCCGTGACCTAATCTGAATCTTGGTTGATATGTTTGTTTGTCCTGGTTCTACAAGCTTCGGTGGTGCCATAATGGTGTTTATCGAATGTTTGCTAAGTTCGAATGGATTCAGTGAGCTCTGTGGTTTCATTCTGTTCAGTTTAGTTGTTGTTTCTCTTTTTCTATTCTCCTTTTTCAAATAGACTAACTGTGTATGTGCTCGTGTGTTGTATGGGCTCATCATGAAGCTTGTCGAGGGCGCTTCCTCCATCATGTGATTAATGCACCATAATTGTGGGTTCAATGCATCCACAAAGGTTTTGTACTTTCCACTACGCCTACTCTGTCGTCCCCAGTTGACACGTTTAATGTGACATCCCATCTATCCTTGAATTGCTTTAACTCTGCCTCATGTTGTCCTATTAACCTAATTTTGCTAAATTTCCTTTTCCCGCTTTTTTCCTTTTTCGATATGGCTGTTATCGTTTCCCTTGCTGGCTTTGTGTTTTTTTGTTTTGTTTTTTGTTTACTACACTGTGGGTGGTCGACTGTCCTTGTACAGCTTCAGCTGGCTCCCATTGATCATTCCTCTAAGGTCTGTGCCTGCTAGATCTCTTAACTGTACATCTCCTCCGTCCGTGACATATTTTACCTCATATGGTCCTAGCCAATGCATTCTTAGCTTTCCTGGGTGCTGCAACGATTTACTGTCGTAGAGAAATACTAGATCTCCTTCCTTGAACGTCTTCCTCTTGATGTGGCAGTCCTGCCAAGATTTGTCTCTTGCTTTATGTACTTGTTGGTCGAATTATGCCAAGATTCGGTCTTCCTCCATCGACAGTAACTGATTTAGTCTTTCCTGTACTATGCCTCGTTCTATCATGTGTGTGATAGCTGCTACACATAGATTGGGTATTAAAAATTCTAACGACACTACTGCTTCTTGATCATAGACTAGTTTGAATGGTGTCTGGCCTGTCATCTTTTTGCATGTGGTTCTATATGCCCATAGCACTGTTGGTACCTTGAGGTCCCAATCATCCCTATTGACGTTACATATATTTGTCAAGGCATTCTCTAGAATTTTGTTGAAGGCTTCTACCGTGCCATTTGCCTGTGGATGATACGGTGTGATTTTTTGGTGATGAACTTCAAACTCTTCGAGCATCACTCAGATGGTGTTGTTTATGAAGTGCATTCCTTGGTCTCTCATCAAAATTCTTGGGCACCCAAATCTAGTAATTACATGTTCAAACAAAAAGTGTGCAAATGTCTCTATGCTGCAATCTTTTACTGGTGCGACTTTCACCCATCTTGTTAGGTGTTCCATTGTAGTGATAATATATATTTCCCCCATTCTTTTGGTTGGTGGTTTAATGAGTCCCACAAAGTCTATCGCCCATTTGTTGAATGCCTGAATTGTCACTTGCGGTCGTAGTGGTATCTTGGCCCTTCTATTGGGTTTTCCTACCCTTTGATAGACATCACATTGCTGACGGTACTCTTTCGAGTCTCTTTGGATTGTTGGCCACCATAATCCTGTGCATAGTACCTTCTACATGGTAGCTTTTCCTGTATAATACCCTCCTACTATTCCCTCATGGGATTCTTCTAAAATTCTTGGTCATTCGTGGTCTAGTACGTATCTTCATAAGATGATATCTGCGCCCATCTTCTATATATGTCCTACAATCAATTAATAGTCGACTATGTGGACTACCAGGTTCTTCTTCTACACAGTGGTATATTCTTACGGTGCAATACCTATGCTCAAGTACTGGATGATCTATGTGAAGTAATCGTTAGCAATATGTATTGAGAATAGTTGTGCATCTGGAAGGTTGTCTTTTAAATTCATTGGTTCCTCTCCATTTGTGACCCTTGATAGGTGGTCATGTCCTGCATTTAGTTTTCCTGGTTTAACTATTACCTCAAAGTCGAATTCTTGAAATAGCAATAACTATCGATAGATTCTCCCCCCCAACACTGGTTTGTTGACTAGGTATTTTAGGGCTAAGTGATCTGTAAACATATTAAAGTGTTTTCCAAATAGGTAATGTCTGTATTTATGTAGTGCATAAACCATAGCTAGACCTTCTCTTTTTGTCATGTTATAATTATGTTATGATTATGATAATTTTCTTTTTGCGAATGCTATCAGGTGATCCAAGTCTCCTGCTCCTGGTTGCACTAAGATAGTTGCAAGTGCTATCGCTGATGCATCTACATGTACATGGAATGTCTTCTCCCAATATGGAAATACCAATATCGGTGCGGTGACCATCTTGTCCTTCAGGGTATCCAGACCGTGTTGGCACTCATCATTCCATTGATACTTTATATCCTTCCTTAACAGTTTTTCCATTGGCGCTATAATATGTGTGTAGCCTTTGATGAATTTCCTGTAATATCCCGCATTTCCTAGCATTTCTCTTAGTTGGCAGACTGTTTTTGGTGTTGGTAGGTTAACAATGACTATGATTTTGGACAGATCCACTAGAAAACCCTGTTTGCATACTATGTGCCCTAATAGTATCCCAAATGGTGTTCCAAATATGCATTTCTTGATATTCAGTGATATCTGACACTGTCTGCATCGTTCTAACATCAATCTAAAACTTCAACATGGTATTTTAGTAAGCTATACACTATCCAATCATTTAGGTATACTTCGAGGAATTGATGGATGAATTCCTTAAATGCTGCGATGACCACTCTAGAAAATATCGCATGTGCATTCTTCAGTCAGAATGGCATGAATGTATACTGATAAGATCCCCATTATGTCGCGAACGTGGTCTTTTGTCTATCCTTCTGTGCTATCTTAATATGATGATATCCTGAGAATCCATCGGTGAATGAGTATGCTTCGTGGCCTCCTACCTTCTCGAGTACTTTGTCTGTGAACGGTGTGGGGAATGGGTCATATAGGCATGCATCGCTCAACTTCCTCAAGTCGATGCATATCCTGATCCCTCTTCCCTGTTTCTTTTCCTGTACTATCATCGGGCTTATCCATTCTGATTCTTCGATTGGTTCAATGATGTCGGCCTCGAGCATCCTGTTGATCTCATCTTTAACTTTCTATTTATATATGGGGTTCAATCTATATGGTCGTTGTTTAATGGGTCTCGCATTAGGTCTGAGGGGTATCTTCATTTCTCCTAATTCTCTGGCTATGCCTTTCATCTCTATAAAGGTTGTGGGAAAAAGGTCATTGTATTCATGCAACAATTATGTGATGCTTTCTAGTGTCTATTCATCCCAGTAATATCCAATGCTAACCATTTTGGGTTGCTTGGCGGCCCCTATGTTAACCTTCTTTATCTTGATTTCCGCGGAGATGACCTCTAACTCTAAGGGTGGTCCTTCCACATCTCTCTCGCCTTTAACTTCTTCGATCTAATTATCATGCGTATCATCTTCATCCAGGGCTTCCTCCTGTACATGGTAGCATGAAAGCATATCCTTGACTATTTGATTATTTCATTGTTGTACCTCTATGGTGTCTTCCACTTTTGGTTCTTCAATGAATATGACGTCTCTGATCCATTTCAGGGCCATGTCTATGTTGGGGTTCTCATGCTCGAATGAGTGACTGTAAAGTTCTATTGGAGTGTCACCCATGTATTGGTACCTTTACGCATTTCCTGGTCCATATACCAATTCGCTGGTATGCCCTCTAAAGTATGAATGAAGTGGTGAGACCATTCCTCCAGTGGCGTCATTGTCCACAACATTTTACATGCCTCCAAGTGTTCTATTGGTGTGCCTAGTCCATCATATTTATGTTTTTTGTTACCTGTTTGTTATGCGCCGAACCTTATGCGTAGTAATCGCTTACATTGATACCAATCTATGATAATATCTTTGTGTGCACCCCACCATCTTGCGGGTGTAGCCTTTAGTTCTAGATCCAGTGCTAGAAATATCTGGTTTTCTAATACTTCATCTTCATATTGTGTCAAGAAAGTTTACAAATCATTTAGCCCATGAAAATTGGGTGGTTCTCTGATTTCTGTGCCAACCACCTTATTACGTGGTCTATTCTGGAACACCTTCTCGTGGATACTTCTTGTAGTCTTTGCTACTAGTTTCCTAACCCAGTGTTTGAGTATGTTGTACATGAAGTAATTCTCCGCCAACTGAGTACCCCATCTGCAATTGGGTTTATATAGTCTGCATCGTGCGTAGTTGTTCTGTACAACTGGTCGATCTCTTCTAAATCCAGACAAGTGGGTTCTACGAACCTCTCCCTTTCTGATGGGTCAAGTGGGGCTATGAACCTTTAGTCCCCCAACTCAAATGTCATTTTTTCTAGTTTTTAAGTTAATTATGGTCTGGTTGTCGAACGCCCAATCCAGACCAAGTAGCATCGGGTAAGGTGTTTTTTCATCTACTATTTCGATGACTTCAAAGTCTTCTTTAGTGTGCACACCATCTATATCTACCATCACTCCTTTCAGTCTACCTATTGGTAGGACTCTATGTTGATTTGCTAGCTTTAATTGAATAGTTGAGTATCCCAATGTAGGTTCTCCCATGCATTTCCATGTAGCTTTTGGTAGTACATTCACTTCGGATCCTAGATCTAGTATAACATATCCCATATTGAAATCCCCAATGTTATCATTTAGTCTAAATTCCCTACTTGTTCTTCTTCTTGTATGTAGGTGGTTGACAGTTTTCAATTTTGGCTTTTGTTCCGTCTCGCTACTACATTTTTCTAGGATGTTTTGCAATATTTTGATAGATGAAGGATCACTTAACATTTTGATGCATGATTGAAAAAAGTCTTTTATAGTACTTACTTGTTCCTTAGGTTGTATTTTGTTGGTATGGTCTAGTGATGGCGGAATTTCATATTCTGGAGCTTCCTTGCTCTATTGTGTAGTTGGCATAATGTTATCCTTCTGGAATTCTTATCGGGCTTCTATAAAGATCTCCTTCTCCTTATGTGCGTCGAACTTCTTCTTGGGGTCAATGTTCTTCTTTAACCATTGGTTCTGTGTTGGTTTCTGTCAAAATGTGTGATTTCCTATTTTCGTTCCTCCTCGAGTGACTATGTTGATGTTCCGTCCATCATCCCTTGCTTCAGAGGAAATCCAATGAACATTATGGTTATTTTGATTCCTTTTTTCCTGTATCTTTACAAGTAATGTCGGACATTCCTCTGTATCGTGGTCCGATGCGTGACAATACATACAAGTTGCTGGTGGCAGTGGGCACTCCCATGGATAATGTCCTGGTTGTTGGCAATTGTGACATGTGACTGGTCCTCTACCGCGTCTTAAACCTCCTCTAGCTCGTCCTGCTCCTCTATAAGCTACATGATCACCTTGTAGAGTGTTATATTGTGGTCCTTGATTATACTACGCAGTATTGTATTGGCGTTGTGCCAGGTTGTACTATGGCTACGCATTATTGTATGCATGTGACGCAACGTTGTATGGGGATGGGGCTTGAGTGAACTGTGGTGCTTCTTTCCCAGTCATCATTTCTTCTTGTACCCTATATGCATCTAATGTTCTTTCCCGCATTAGCTCCATATTTCTGCAATATTTTTTATCATGGCCGACTGACTTGCAAAAGGTGCAATATGAGTTCTTTGGGACTGTTTGGTATTTCTGCATCATCATGCAGTGGTAAGGGTCGTGACCTGATTTCTTGCATATTTCGCACCATAATCCTCCCTATGGTAGTGGTTTTGGCATCCCCATATCCATATACTGTGCGAATGTTGGGCATTCATTCTTGTGGTGTCCTTCCATCCTGCACGTAGTGCACCAAATGACTTCTCGTTTTTCCTTGTTCTTATTCTGGTTCAGCTAAAATGTTAAGTTCTTTAGATCCTCCTTCAGTTCTTTGATAGTCGGTCCCATCTACTAGTACTGATTCTCTTCCAATTGCAAGGCTGCCTGTAGAGCCTCTGCCTGCGTCTGAAACTTTTGTTGTCATAATGGATATTTTAAGTGTGGGAGTAGTGAGTTGACAAACAGGTGTTGATGCTACATATCGGTCATAATGTATTTTAACTTTTCTTTTAATCCCTTGAATCTTTTATCAATATCCCATACCGATTCTCCTGGTTTCTGTCTTATTTCAATCATCTCATTCATGTATTGATCCTCTGAGCTCGGTTTCTAGAACTCATTTATCAATATTTTCTTAATGTCATCTAATGTCCTTGTCATTCTAGGAACATTGTTCGTGTCTAGACTCATGTACCAGTCTAGTGCTTGGTCTCTTAGTGTGATTGCTAGCTGCGTGAGTTTGGTGTCTTCATCAGTGATTTGCTTTTCTTCCCAGATATTTGCGCAAATGAACATATGCTTCTCAGGGTCTCATGTTGTTTCTCCTCAAAACTCTAGTAATTTGATAGTAGGATCGTGTCCTACCATTCCAAATACTGAGCTACTCCCTCCTCTGCGTGGTGTATATACTTGACTAAGGTTGTCTGAACTGGTTCCTCTAGTTGTTGGTCCTTGTGTAGATGTACTTCCTGATGTTGGACTTCCACCAAACTTTGGTTGTCTAAACAGTGGTTCTATCTTTGGTGTATTGGTCGCACATGGGTTTATGGGTTCCACACTGACATTAATATGAAAGGGATGGCTTCCTTCTCCTCCTGTTCTTGGGCCTCTTGTTTTCCTCTCATACGTGGCACGCATGATTTCCTCAATCTTCTCCATAGCCCGGATATCCTCTACATCTTCCTCATCGCTTTCCAAGCCCTCCCTCTCGAATACGGCTCTCTTCTTGGTATTCACCTTATATTGGTAGGGTGCTCTTCTACGTGTCATTCCTGATGACGCCAAGATCCACTTGAGTTGGTCATCATCCATCAATATTGGGTCCAAGGGTTCCTCTTCCTTCTTCTCTTTATCCTGCCCTCCTTCCATTCTTCCTCTCTCTATTAGTGCTTCCCCACTTCCCCCATGCACGCAGGGAAGTCTAGCTGTCTGATTCCATTGTCATTACACCTTTGTTATATAGAAATATCTTGATAGAAGTATACAGTGATCAAATGTACCTTCCTCTATATCCTTGTAGGAACTCTTTCTCGGCTGCGTTGTATGACTTTGTTGTGTCTACCGCAAATTCTATGTTAAATCCTGCCACAATATTGTCAAGCCAAAATACAATTGCACGGGTGGATTTGTTGTTCACCTGCTGTAGCTGATGGATCTTTACTGGAGTCCATTATAGCTATCAAATCTGTTTCATCGCATGGTTATCCTTTAACCTTAAGATCCACTCCTGTAGTAGATGTGAAAAATCACAGAAAAAGACTTCGTGTAAATCCGTAAATACATATTTATCCAGGTATTTACACGGTGTGATCCCGGGGTTTCTATTATCTTTCTATGAAAAATATAGATCTTTAGTTCTCAACCAGCCCTTGATTTCTTCTTTCATGAGGTTCCAAGGTCTCAACATTCCCTTCTAACAACTCATTTCTCTTATGTTCCGCTCCTTCAGTTCTTATTCATTCTATCTCATCTACTTAGGCCTCTCTTGTTCCTCTTAACATGACAACAGAACCATTTATTGGTTACTATTTCCATTCTCAGGTTTTATGAGTTATTGACCCAAGGTTCATGTCATTCGGGGTTCCAACAAAGCCTCTAAAACTATCGTTCCTCCTGGTAAACCAGAATGCAACACAACACCCGGAAGGTACTACACAGTCTCACCCGAGATAGATTTAAATGGGTGACTACAAGACTTAGGTGCTTACAGCCTAGGACAGAGTAGGGGATAGGGGTTTCTTGATTAAATCCAAGTAATGTGAGATATAAGGTAAACTACTTATCCCTTGAAGTCGCATAGTATATTTCATAGTTTAATTCCAACAGAGTATAAACAGATTCATAACAATGTGCTAACTCATTCATCAAGCTTAACCATTAATTGTTGAAAGAAAGAAGAGACATGCATATATTCAACATATTACACAAGTATTACTGTGGTTCACCCCCTCTTGAGCTATGTCCACAAATATTTTTCTCTTGGCTCTTTTATTATGGTAGTTATGTATTCCTAGCGTCACACGCTTACAATTCTCCACAAAACTAGGTAAGATCTATGTGAGGCGAACTAGATCATACCAGGCTCTACAGCCTAAGGTATAATCCTGATATATACCTTACCTCATATCTTCTTTTCTCAACAGCTTACAAAATCGATTCATACAGCTAAAAAAATTACATATCACCTACACTCCTACGTGGTTATAGTCTCCAAAACTTAACTTCAAATCCTAACCCTCAACAACAACAATAATAACAACAACCATAACCCTATATGATACTTTCGTATCTATATTTATACATTTCGGGCTCTTCATCCTTTTACAGAATATTACCAAAACCCTAACCCTCCTTACGTTAGTTCTTTCTCCCATGCACGTGTTGTTCTTCCTCCAGCTGTCACTTTCCTTTGTGCACACTTTCTTGCATGCGCATGTGCTGTTTTTTTGCCAGTTGTTACTTTAGTTTTTTGCACGCTTTCTTTCCCATGATCGTTCTTCTTCCCCCTTCGGTCTGGTGCCAATAGTTGGTAACCATTATCTAAGATATTTCTCAACAAGGGGATTGGTGTCCCCCAGAGGTTGGTTCCTGCAAATATTATTGCAGATTGGAGTCTATTCTAAGTTGGTGCTTACAATTTTTAAAAGGAAAGTTTTGTGGTTTTCCCATTTTGGTTTCCATATTAAATATCTAAGTACCATGAATTGCATTATTAACTATCGGTAAATAACATATGTTGAATGAAAGAAAATTGTGGTAAAATAAAGTAATATTATTATGTAATACTAATTCACCCCCTCTTAGCATTTCAACAACCTTGTTCTCCAATAACCATACAAATCATAAAAAAAAACCTCCGCAATATATGGAAATCTCCTCTACATATGAATATTCTATAGACCACATGTATGACCTGTTGATGTCACATGTCATATTGTAAAAATATGTACCTTCCCAGAAACTTAGATACGTGATTCATGTGGTTTTCTCCGCTACAAATTGAGTATACCTTATACATGATTCTTCCTTTTGCAAATCATGTATATACGCACTTCATCCTCTTTAAAACTACATATGTTATGAAAAATTCACTCCACACATGCGACCTTCTTCGCTCCTCTCTCTTGGGCTAGATTTTCCACTATTCATACTTCCTCTTTATTGAGATTACCAATCCTCCTAGCACAAGTGCAGACTCACTTATGCTAGCTCCATCATGTCTCCACACACTCTACATAATGTGAAATGTCACAATGACCTCTCTCCTTTATATACAATCCTTAGGGGTCACCATATAATCCCCTCCACAATTCAACATCAAATTAGGCTTTCCTTGTGGGTGTGAAGCCAAAACACAAGCCCACAAAGACTATCACCAAACCCATGAATATCCCACTAAACTCCAAGGGGGTTTTCACCAAAATAAAAGTGTGATGTAGTGTCCATGATGATTACCACATGCACAACACCTAGGCTCATGTGAGAATACATGTCCAAAGCTACAAAAATAAACACTCCCTCTTAGCAAGGAATGTATTCTCACTACACTCCATAAGTGGGAATGCCTCCCGAAGCTACCAAAGAATCAACACTCCCTCTTAGAGAGGGAGGCATTCCATCCTCTATCATCACCTAGAAGTATCTTTGTCTCTCGTACCGGATCCTCTACCACAATTTCTATATAATCTTTTTTATTGGCTGCTCCCTCTGGCACTGAAGAAAATCCTTCTCTCCAGTCCTCCTAACTGGTTGCATCCTTGGTCATTGAAGAAAATCATGTTGTTTGACATGATCCCATCTTGGAATACAACCTTCTCATAGAATCCTCCTACCTATGTACCTCTTGTATTCCCATCTAAACCTATTTGACAGTATTGGAAGATTCATCTCTCCCATTTGGACCTAAAGGTTGGTTCTCACTGAGCAACTGATTCTCCCTCTAAGCATCCTGACTCCCTTTGAAATCGAATTTTCTTTGAGCCTCATGAATCCCTCTCAATTCAAACTTCCTTTGAGTCTCCTGACTCCCTCTAAGTCGACACAACCTAATTCAAATCTACTTGCTCCATGTCAAATTTCCTCTACACAGTCCTGGGAGTCTTCTCCTCCCTACTAGATCCTGAGGATCGAATCCCTATGAACTGTGTCTCCCTCTGATCCAAAACTACTGGTGGGTATACCTACCTCACCATTCATGGAGCTACCTACTCCCTTTATACATGTGCTTATGGTGGGGGCACCTTCCTCACCACTGGTGGAGATACCTGCTCCTCCTCATTTGTCTCTATTCTCTAGCTAGTCACAACATGCATAGGTTGGCCCTCTCTAACTCTAAGAACCAATGTTGTTGTTATATAAGATCACTTGTTAGCATGTATGGATATGTACCTTTCTAGAAACTCAGATACATGATTCATCAATTGGAAACCTGCGAATATACATTGTTTTCTCCACTACAAATTGTGTATACCCTATACATGATTTGTCCTTCTCCAACCCACATATATACATTGTTTGTGCTCCTTCAAACCACATATGGTATGAAAAATTCTCTCCACACATGCGACCTTC